>JAUMHM010096592.1:0-24679 GCA_032362435.1 Melikaiella ostensackeni
TCACTATAGGCGAAAATGTAGTTAGCTATATATATATATATCGGCCCATGATCTAAGAATATATGGTCTAGCAATCAGCCTTCCCACCTTCGTACCAAGTCGCGCCACCTAAGCCGCATCCATCTTGGTTACCACAGCAACGCGAGCGTCTCAGTTCCAAACAAATCCATTCACATGTTTCAAAATCATTAGAGAATAACAAGTCGGTTAGTACATGCGTTAACTGTTTAAGATACATAATTTACCATTTAATATAGTAGTTGTAAATTTCAGAACTGTGAATCTGTCATTACCAACAAGAAATAGATTAAATTGCAAATAGTAAAAATGGATGTATTTTTTAGAAAAATTTAATTTAATCATTTTTTTGTTTGTATACTATTTACTAAAACAGAACACACACAAAATTTCACAGATCAAAAATAGACTTCCAGCTGCCTCCTTTTCAGCTCATTAGAGACAAATGCACAAAAAAATGAAACCATTTTAATTGAAATTTAAAACGTAAGTCACTTTTAGTCACTTTTCTTCTCAAATCAATTTTTAATCACTTTTTTGAAAATAAAATTACTATAGAATATAAAATTACTATAAATAAAATAAAATTACTTTAAAAATAAAATTAATAGAGTATAAAATTATAAAATAGTATAAAAGTATAAAAAGTATAGATAAAATTACTAAATTTCTTTTTTGAAATTGAAAAACCACTTTACTAACTTTCCTTTCAATATATTAACCCAGGGGTTAAACACTATCGAGTTAGAGTCTATACCTACTTCTGAATTTTCTTGAATTCTTTTGAAGTATTTTAGGGTATTTTAAGAGATTCCAAAGCATTTTCAAGGGGTTCGCAAAATTTTATGGGATTTTGAAGGATTTGAATGATTTTAGAGTATTTTTAAAAGTTTCAAGGAATTTTTAAAAGCTTCAAAAATTTTCAAGGGATTTGAAATATTTTAGGATATTTTAAAATTGTCCAAGTTATTTTTAAGGGTTTTGCAAAATTTCAGGGGATTTCGAAGGATTTTAATGATTTGAAGGGATTTAAAAAAATTTTCATGGGATTTCAAAGAATTACGGAAGTTTTGGAACGACTCTATAGGGCCTATATAGTTTTAAGATAATTTAAAAGATTGCAAGGGATTTCATAAGGTTTCCGAGGATTCCAGTGATTTCAAACGATTTCAAAAGCTCAAATTTTTCAAGAGATTTTCAGATATTTTTAGCAATTTATTTACATTCTTTGTAATTCATTTCAAACTTACTAAATTCAATGATTTTTAAAAATATTTTTAAATTTTTTAAAAAATTTACATTCAATTTTTATGAATATCATCGAATTTTTCTCATTTTCTTTGAATTCCTTTAATCTCACTCCGATTTTACTGAAATCAATGGAATTTTTTTAGATTTTTTGAATTCGGAATGGAATGAAGTTTAAATTAAATACTGGAAAAGAAAATTTGTGAGAATTTTCGAGCATTTCAATTTATAATACATTAGACACTTAAAAGTATACTAATTTCAAAATCTTTAAATTAACAAAATAAAAAATTTACGACAACACAAGTTCAAAATTTATGTAAATATAAACTTCTATCATTAGAACATAATCCAAGTTGACGAGTTTAATAGTTCAGAAACAAGTATTTTAAAATCAGATTTGGAATCCTTCAAACTGAATAACGATTGTTAAGAGATTGCGCGAACTTTACAGCTTGTTTCGGTTGTGCGTGTATGTATTTACTATATATTTATTGTGAAATGTTAAGGTGAGAAATGACAGTTATAATATGAAGCTTTTTGATAAACGCCTATTCTGTATGTTACATAGAAAATTGTATATAACATGATCACAAGTTCACATATACGGGTTTAGTGCAATAAAAAAAAAACCAGAATGAGAAACAAATTAGTCATGAACTTTCTTGCTATAACGTGAACATTAGATCTCAAATTATTTGTAGAAAAAAAAGTCATTACTTATTGCTTATTTAATTACTCATTTTTAAAGAAAGTAATGTATGCTTTTCGAAAACTCAAATTCGTAATTTTGTGTTAAAATTTGCTTTGAAAATTTGAATTTGAAAGAAGGAGATGATTAAAAGTAGAAAGTTCAAAGATAGTTTTGGCAAAATTTGAAACAGAAATTTTCTCAAATACTTAAAATATCCTTCATGAAATTCGTATCGCACCTGCGTGTACACTCTCGATGTGTTCATTCATTTATTCATATTTTTAAATGTAAACGAAGATCATTTCCTCTCATTTTTTTCGAAATTTATATTATAATGAATTATATGCTGTATAAATTTGTGTTTAATATTTACAGTTTCATATGTAAAAAGTAAAAATATGTCGTTTTGTGTGTACTCAGAGGTTATGTTTTTGATCATATTCGTACGCATATGTGTACGGATATTAAAATGTTATATTGTCATAATACAGGCTATGATATTAATATTTTGTATTTATTTTATTGTATCCTTCAAAACGTAAACAAATCCTTCCTATTAAAAATGTATAGATTAGAAATATGACAAAAAATATTTTTAACAATATTTTTAATTATGTATGGCACAAATGACAATTTTTTTTATTCATTTGCAACTTTTACAATTTACTACATTTTACTTTATTTTATTTCAAGTTCATATTCACTTCAAATCTTCGCTCATGACGTTTACTTCATTATTCTCAAATTGAATCTAGCGCTATTTCTTGTCCAATATGGTGGCTGTTTGTCCAAAGCTTCCTATTGGTTCACTTTTATTTAGTTTCGCGTGGCTAGACCATGTATTTTTAGATCATGTACCGGCCGTCCCCATCACTGGCCCTTGCCGCATCTAGGCAAATCTGTTCAGACACTCATACCCCGTAACTGTGCCGCCTTCGGGTTTGGCCAGCACAGGAACGGCGGCTACTAAAATCTAGTTTCAACCGAATTTAGAGCGACGAGTCAGTAAATACTCATAACCGCATATACCATATGATCTCTGAACCCAGCACGTACAAAAGTATATGCGCAGAGAGTCGCGATATAAATAACTTCTAACATGTCGCTGACTGACCGACCGAGGACCTTGAGTATAGGCCGTCAAGGGACTCTCAGGGGGGAGACAGAAGCATTCAAGCGTGAACGACCGAGAAGCCGGCACAAAAAAGGGAGCAGAGTTACGGGGTATGAGTGTACATCCGTTAACTGTTTAAGATACATAATGAATTTACCATTTAATATAGTAGTTGTAAGTTTCAGAACTGTGAATCTGTCATTACAAACAAGAATTTATACTTTTAAAATTGAAATTCAAAAGTAGAAATTTTTTTTTAGAGATCGAAATAGAATCTACTTTCTTATGAATATTTTTGTGTACTAAAATAGAACACAAAAAATTTCACAAATCAAAAATAGATTTCCAACTACCTCCCTTTCGGCTCATTAGATACAAATGTACAACAAAATGAAAAAAGAAACTATTTTTACTGGAAACATTAAAAATTGAATCATTTCCAGGGATGCCACACAGTCAAATCACTTTTTAGTCACTTTTTAAAGATAAAGTCACTATACTTAAGTTTTTGAAATGAAAAGATCACTTTACTCACTTTTTTTTCAATAAATGAACCCAGGGGTTAACTACTATCGAATTCAGGTCTATAACTACTTTTAAATTTTCTTGAATTCTTTTTAAATATTTTAGGGTATTTCAAAAGATCACAAGGAAGTTTTTATAGATTTCAATAATTTGAAGGGATTCTAAAGGATTTCAAAAATTTTAGGATATTTTTGAAAATCCCAAGGAATTTTAAAGAACTTTAAAAAATTTCAAGGGATTTTAATAAACTTCAAAGGATTCGAAATATTTTAGGGTATTTTAAAAGATTTAAAAGATTCTAAGGGATTTCATAAGGTTGTAGAGGATTTCGGTGATTTTAAAGGATTTTAAATGCTCAAAAGATTTGAAGAGATTTCCAAATATTTTTTCAATTCATTTAGCCTCTTTGTAATTCTCTTGAATTTTACTAAATCACGTGAATTCTTCTAAATTCATTTTAAACTTACTGAATTCAATGATTCTAAAAAATATAACAGAGAATATTATTGCCTTATGTAAATTAAATAGTAAAATCTTCGCTAGAAAATAGTATTCCCTTTTTAAGTCCCATTAACCAGCATTAATTTACGCAATAAAGTTTTAAAATACCATTCATTTACATAACAAAATCATAATAGGTGCAAATAATAATACATTTACTGATTAACAAATTAAGGAATTTTTGTTTGGAAAAAATTCCTACAAACTATTAGCTAGAATGCATGATATAATATTAGAATTTCTCTACAGTTTGATAAACACAAAATTTCACGTTCTGAAATATTGTTTAATACATTTATTTACATATCTGGAAAATTGGACATTTTATTTGCGTTTTCTGATAATACTAAGTGACTTATTATTGTTTAAAAGTTTTCGTAGCAGATACGGCATTTCCAGTCAAAGTAGTTGAAATTGTAAGAAAGCGTAGCTGCAAATTCTCACTGAAAGTGATGAAAATACATCTTTCTTTCCGCAAAATTTGAAAGTGCAGTATTTTTTATGTAAACAGCCACTTTTGGTTTTCAAAAACTGGTTAAAATATGACTTGTATGTCATAGTGGTTTTTCGTTCCCAGGGTTAAGTTGGCTCCTCTGCAGATACGCTAATTTTCATTTGCACGGCAGAGATGTCGGCGAGTTGACAACTGCCCGAGTGGGAAGAAGTTGTTTTTGATGGAAGGGGGAAAGAGGGGGAGGAACGGGATATTTAATTCAAGCTAATAATGTTTCTACTGCTTTAATAAAATGTTATTCTAATTAATAGGGTAAACATATATTTATTCTGATTCAATAATATACATTTAATTTTTAGTGCAATTATCAATTTCGCTTTTAAGTTTTTTATCCGGCTTCGGCGGAACACAACAATATTTCATATTGGTCTCACATACTTCTTGAATTCTCTCGCATTAGTCGCTTAATGCCTCGGTATTTCAATACATATGATTTATAATCTGGACGAGGATTAGGGCTAGGAGCCCGGACATCGTTATATTTTAATATCTGAATTTCCCTTAGGGTTAGAAGTGTATTAGCACCGTCACTTAAGCGCACAATAACTATATTTTTAGCAGCATCATATACTGGACGAAGGTAGCCTTTTACTGATATTCCAATGATGAAACCATCCTCTGTTATATGTGATTCAGTGAGCATTTTTCTCGTTATTGGTCTAATTCCACCACCAAGTTTTGCGTAAAAAGCAAGACCTCGACTAATAGCCGGAAGACTTCTATGACGTTCCAGAACTTCAGCTTTTGTAGTTGGTTCTAAATGTGAATCGGTAATAAGAAAAAGAAATGATTAGATTTTAATACTTGAAATATGGAACGTTTGGTTGATTCAAGCAAAAAAGTTGATTTATCCAAAGGCATAGTTCAGTTAATTTGTTGCCGATGACGTGGCGCATGCGCAGTGTCGACCTTTTCGTACAACGGTGAAAAAAGTAGACGGACGCAGCGAAAAAAGTGACGCACAGTAAAAAGAAATAAACGAAATGCTAACTACTGAACGAACCCTGAAGTGAAGGTGAACTCACAACTATTGCGTTGTATCTAATTCCACCACTCCTAACCTTCCTGACCAAACATAGCTACCAACTTACTGTTACGGCCATATTATTGCCATGGTTTTGACAATTGCCATTGTTATTATTGCATCAATCGACAACAGATTGCCTCCTTTTCAAACAAAAAACAGGTTAAAAAAAACTAGCACTTTTTAAACAAATTATAAAAAAAGGATCGTGTCCCACATGTTGAAAAAGCGACGATTTAAAACTCGCTAACTTCACACTCGTCTTAAATTTCTCGCCTTTTCAACTTGTAGCACAATGTACTATTATTAAGAAATAATGAACGAAAATTGTGTTTTGAGAATAAATAAAACAATCATTTTCAGCACATTCATAGCTTTATAACGAAATGATGTTTTTTTTTAAACTTAGCTCGTTAGCTTCAATTTTGGTTAGATTTTTCATAGTTGTAGCCCTTTTTTCAAATTTTTATGCTGAAATTCGAAAATTTTCGTTTTGAAATTCGACAGTGGATGTTTTTTTTTCATTTTCGCGGATGAATAACTCGTAGGGAGAAAAATGAAAAAATTCAGGATTTACGGTACATGTAAATCAGATTCTCATTTTATCCCCCTGTATATTAAATTTTTTAATATGTATTTAGCGATCTTCAAGTTAGTCATCACCTCGTTTAACCAAACCTTAAAATAGCAATCTTTCGGGTTATTTTGAAAATGGATATTTTGGTAGAAAAAAGTTTAAGATCTAGGCAAAATTTTCAGGGCGATCAAAAAAGACCTGATTTACATATTTTGTAAATCCTGGACTTTTTCATTTTTCTCTCTATCAGTTATTCATCCGCGAAAATGAACAAAACCTCTAAAGTATGGAATTTCGAAACGAAAATTTTCATATTTCAGCATCAAATATTGAAAAAAGGGCTACAACTATTAAAAGTCTGACCATAAATGAACCTTACGAGGTAAGTTTTAATTCAAAAAACTAAACACACCGATTTTAATACGGCTGTGAATGTGCTGGAAAATAGTTACGTTTTAGTTGTTGTTAAAACACAATTTTCGTTCATTATTTCACAATAAAATTACTTTTGCACATTTTAAATAAAAGTTTAAATACTGTTGAATACGTCGGATTTTATTCAGTTCAATTTTACATTGAAGAATTTGAGTTTTTCCCTATTCTACAATGCACATAATTAATGTGACATTATTCTGTACCTTTGCATTTTGAAAATCAAATATCTAAATGAAAATAAAGTAATTTACTACATTCATGTAATAATGAATTTAAAAACCAATGAGCATTATTATAGTTTAGCATGCCAATTTTTTTTAATTGTGCTGCAAATGCACTAAATCTGAAGGTATCGTTTTTGCTTTAACGGTATTCAATTGATATGAAAATCTGTATCAATATAAATAAACAAAAAATTTTAATATTGAATTAGCATACTTATAATATATATTACTACATAGATTCCATGCAAAATTACTTTAGATTTTCTTTTTTCCTTTAAATAAAATCTAAAATGAGATGGAGAAATATGACTAAAGAGATCTTTCTTTTAAAAAAGTGACTAATAATGACATTTTCTGGAAAAAGTGATTAAAAGTGACTCAAGTGACTGTGTGGCATCCCGGATTTATTGAAAATGATTTTATAAGCAAAAAAATCCCGGTCAAACCACTAAATCTTAAAGAGTTTCTTTCTACATGGTCATTGAAATTAAAAAATTCGAACTCTCAGGAAGTAATCAAAACTGAACGGCAAATTAAAGCACTTACAGTGTAACTCTTTTGAATTTAAAACTTTTTAAATTAAAGCTCAAACAGTTCGTAATTAATAAAATTTGAACATAAACTAATATTCCCTTTCATCTCACATAAATAAAAAATCAAAAAAAAACATGGTCCCCCTAAACTTCAGTGCAAAATTAAGAATAAAAAATTCCAACCGAATGAAAATGTTAAAAAGAAAAAATGGCCTCTTTCAATTCAGGAAAAAAATTACCAAAATCACCTCACTTCGAATCTGATGCAAATCTTAAAAATGAAAAATTATCCTTCTTCCAATTCACAAAATATTGAAAACCAAAACTTCCTCCTTTCCAACTAGATAAAAATCTTGAAAACATAAAATGTCCCTTTGACAATTCAACAAAAATTAAAAACTGAAATTTCCGCGCTCTCAACTAGATAAAATCTTTGAAATAAATGAAATTCCTCTTCCTCCCAATTCAGAAAAAAACTAAACCAAAATTTCGTCCTTTCCAACTTTATAAAAATCTTAAAAATATAAAAATTTCCCTCTTCCAATTCAGAAAACATTGAAAGCCAAAATTTCCTCCTTTCAAACCCTTTAAGAATGTAAAAATCTGGCCTCTATCAATTAAATAAAAAAAATTCCGCCCTTTGAACTCGATAAAGATCTTAAATTGAAAAACTATCCTTCATCAAATACATAAAATATTGAAAACCAAAATTTTATTCCTTCCAGCTCGATAAAAATCTTTAAAATTAAAAGTATCCCTGTGACAATTTAACAAAAATGAAAAACGAAAATTTCCACCCTTCCAACTTGATAAAATCCTAAGCAAAAAAATGTCCCTCTTTCAATTCAGAAAAAAATTGAAAACCGCAATTTCCTCCCTTCCAACCGTATAAAAATGTTTTAAAAAAAGGCTTCTTTCAATTCAAAAAAATTAATGAATTACCAAAATTTCCACCCTTCGAACTCGATAAAAATCATGAAAAAAAAATTATCTATGTTCCAATACATAAAATGTTGAAAACCAAAATTTCCTCCTTTCCAGGTAGACAAAAATCTTGAAAATAAAAACTGTCCTTTAACAATTCAACCAAAATTAAAAACTAAAATTTCCACCCTTCCAGCCTGATAAAATCTTAAACAATAAAAATGCGCCTCTTCCAAATCAGGAAAAATTGAAAACCAAAATTCCCTATCTTCCATCTGAATCAAAATGGTAAAAAGAAAAAATTACCCTCTTTCAATTAAAAAAAGATTTAAAACCAAAATTTCCTCCCTTCCAGCTCGATAAAAATCTTAAAAATAAAAAAGTTCCTTCTGACAAATCAACAGAAATTGAAAACTAAAACTTCCCTCTTCTTACTTGATGAAATCTGAAAAACAAAAAAATATCTCTTTCCCAATACAGAAAAAATTGAAAACCAAAATTTCCTCACTTCCAACCCTATAAAAATGTTTTAAAAAATGGCTTCTTACAAATCAAACAAAAAAAATAACCAGAATTTCCTCCTTTCGAACTCGATAGAAATTTTAAAACTAAAAAATTATCCGTCTTCCAATTCATAAAATATCGAAAACTAAAATTTTCTCCTTTGCAGCTCGATAAATATCTTAAAAATAAAAACTGTCCCTTTGACAATTCAACCGAAATTAAAAACTAAAATTTCCACACATGCAGCCTGATAAAATCTTAAACAATAAAAATGCCCCTCTTCCAAATCAGGAAAAATTGAAAACCAAAATTCCCTATCTTCCATCTCAATCACAATGGTAAAATGAAAAATTACCCTCTTCTAATTAAAAAAAAATTGAAAACCAAAATTTCCTCCCCTCCAGCTCGATAAAAATCTCAAAAATAAAAAAGTTCCTTCTGACAAATCAACAGAAATCAAAAACTAAAACTTCCCTCTTCTTACTTGATGAAATCTGAAAAACAAAAAAATGTCTCTCTCCCAATACAGAAAAAATTGAAGACCAAAATTTCCTCACTTCCAACCCTATAAAAATGTTTTAAAAATTGTCTCTTTCAATTCGAAAAAATTAATAAATAACCAAAATTTCCTCCCTTCGAACTTGATAGAAATCTTAAAAATAAACAATTATCCTTGTTCCAATACATAAAATATTGAAAACCAAAATTTTCTCCTTTCCAGGTTGACAAAAATCTTGAAAATAAAAGAGGTCCCTCTGACAATTCAAAAAAATTAAAAACTAAAATTTTCACCCTTCTAACTTGATAAAATCAAAAAAAAGTCCCTCTTCCAATACAGAAAAAATTGAAAAACAAAATTTTTCTATCTTCCAACTCAATAAAGATGTTTAAACAAAATTACCCTCTTCCAATTAAAAAAAAAATTGAAAACCAAAATTTCCTTCTTCCCAACTCTATGAAAATGTTTTAAAAATGGCCTCTTTCAATTAAAAAAATTGATAAATAACCAGAATTTCCACCTTCCGAACTCTATAGAAATTTTGAAAGTAAAAAATTATTCGTCTTGCAATTCATAAAATATTAAAAACCAAAATTTTCTCCTTTCCAGCTCAATAAAAATCTTAAAAATAAAAACTGTCCCTTTGACAATTCAACCAAAATTAAAAACTAAAATTTCCACCCTTGCGGCCTCATAAAATCTTAAACAATAAAAATGCCCCTCTTCCAAATCAGGGAAAATTGAAAACCAAAATTCCCTGTCTTCCATCTCAATCAAAATGATAAAAAGAAAAAATTACCCTCTTCCAATTAAAAAAAGATTTAAAACCAAAATTTCCTCCCTTCCAGCTCCATAAAAATCTTAAAAATGACAAAATTCCCTCTGACAAATCAACAGAAATTAAAAACTAAAACTTCCCTCTTCTAACTTGATGAAATCTGAAAAACAAAAAAATGTCCTTTTCCCAATACAGAAAAAATTGAAAACCAAAATTTCCTCACTTCCAACCCTATAAAAATGTTTTAAAAAATGGTCTCTTTCAATTCAAAAAAATTAATAAATAACCAAAATTTCCTGCCTTCGAACTTGATAGAAATTTTAAAAATAAAAAATTACCCGTCTTCCAATTCATAAAATATTGAAAACCAGAATTTCCTCCTTATCGATTCGATAAGAATCTCAGAAATATATAAAATATAAATATATAAAAATAAATATATTGCTGAATATTATAGAATAAATTGTTCTTTTTTTAATAAAAAAATTTCAAATTGAATAGGTTAAAAATGGAATATTTTAGAGTGAAACATGATTGAAAAAGGATTTGAAACTGCATAAAAGCATTTAATTATGAATCTATTAATTTCAAATTATTCGAAAATTGAAAATAGTTTATAAAGATACAATCGGACGTTTACATTTGCTTAACTACTAAGGCTTTCGAATTGAAACAGTTCAATATTAAACGGTAAAATCTGTAAATTGTTTAATTTTGAACAGATTCAGAATCGTCTTGTAAAATCAATTACTGTTCAATTTTTAATACTCGAAATACAGTTCAGTTTTATAAATCATTAGTTCATTTATATTTACATTCGATCAACTTACAACGTTTTTCATCAATAAATTTTTTAATTCAAACAGTTGTAGTTTTTAAGTGTTTAAGTCTTCAAAACTGCATTTTAAAATTCTTGAAATTGAAAGTGTACGCTTAAAATTGAAGACCTGAGATGGAACATTTTTTAAGTAAATTTTTTTAGAATTACGCATTGTAAACTGGATGACTTCATAATTAAAAAGGTTAACAATTGAACTTAATATTTAAAAAAAGTTGAAACCGAACTTATTTTCAATTGCATTAAATTATGTTCATGTGATATGAAATTTGTGATATTTCAAGTGACTGGATAGATTTTTCTTCTAAAAATTTGTGAAATTGCCAGTCAAAAAGTATATTCACTGTCATTTCCCGGTTTCCCGGTCCAGCGTCCACCCTGTTTCTGAAAATCATCCTCGTCTTTTAAAGAATAATAATCTTTGTTTTTTTTCTTCATCTAGAACCTCTGCCACTCATCCTTTGTTTTAACCCCAGCAATGCGTGTGACAGTTTCTAGGAGTTTCAGTGTTTTTAATTACATACCACTTCAGGGCAAAATTTGCCCTTCTTTTTTGTAGTTTACAGTAAATTAAGTTGGCGAACAGAGGTCGTTGAGATTAAAACTGATGAATGGGTAAGAAAATGAAAACTTTGCATAGAACATGGAGATTAATGTAACCCACGAGTTTGGCAGTATATTGTGTGATGCACAAAAGCTAAATCCGGAGGATTGTTAGTTTATTGGCGAAGTTTATAATTCATTTGAATCCACAGATTTGTAATTAACTCATGATATTTTTAATTAAAGAAATAAATTTGTCCCTAGCAACAGACACAGCTCGAAATATTTTAGAGACTGGAAAGGGGGGAGGGGGAGGGGGGAGTGAATGGAAGGAGTACAGGCTTAGGAAAGATGAAGTTGTGACAGGAGAACCGAAGATAGAAAAGTTTCATGAGCGAGAGTATACATGGTGTGGCTATTAAATAACGAAACTGGCGCTGCTACAGAGGAAGTACGCATGCGCCAAACATTAGCGACTGACAGCTGTTTAGCCTGAAGCCTTCTCTTTCGAATGCAGTATCTCTCGCTTCTGTAAACAAATCCATATAGCCGTAGCCTTCGTTTTCATTAGAGTTGTTTTTTTGTATCGCCGGAAAAATGTTCAGTGTAACAATAGAGCAACGAATTGTTGTGAAATTTTACATGAGACTTAGAAAAACCGCTACTGAAACTTATAATTCATTTTAAAAAGTGTATGACAATGAATGTTTATCGAGTGCACGTGTTTTTGATTGGATTAAACGTTTTCAAGATGGCCGAGGAGATGTTGAAGATGATTCACGCCCGGGTCACCCTTCCCCGTCAAAAACGAATGACAATATCGAAAAAAATCGGTAATCTGGTTTGATCTGACCTTCAGTTAAGTATTCGCGCGATTGCTGAATCTGTAGAAATTAACAAAGAATGCGTACGGCAAATTTTACATAACAATTTTAACATGCAAAAAGTGTGCCAAAATGGTGCCTAAAATTCTCACGTTTGAACAAAAAGAAGCTCGCGAAAATGTTTGTACTGGCACTTTGAATGCCATTGAAAATGACTCAAACTTTTAGAAAGGATAATAACATGTGACGAATCGTGGTTTTTTACTTATGATCCTGAAACGAAACGCCAATCCATGCACTGGAAGAGCCCAACTTCACCAAGAGCCAAAAAAGCTCGAATGAGCAAATCAAAATTCAAAGCGATGATAATTGTTTCTTTCGATATTCATGGGATTGTGTACCTTCACTGTATTCCTGAAGGTCAAACAATTAATCACCATTACTACCTTCACGTTCTTGCTGAACTCTGTGAACGAATAAGGAAAAAACGATCCGAATTGTGGAAGGATAAGTCATGGCTTCTCCACCAAAAAAATGCGACGGCTCATTCCGCATTGTCTGTCAAGAGGTTTCTAGCCAAATACAGCATCCCTGTATGAGACCATCCGCCTTATTCACCGGATCTTGTGCCGTGCGACTTCTATCTGTTTCCTAAGGTGAAATCTGCATTAAGAGGGACAAGATTTGAGTCCGTTGAAGCTGTGAAGGAGAAAGCGGCATGCGTTCTGAAGGAGCTGACTGAAAAAAACTTCCAGCACTGTTTCAAACAATGGAAGATTCGCATGGAGTGTTGTAGGGATAGAGGAGGGGTGTAGATTGAAGGTGATAATAAATAGGTATGTATGAAATCAAAATAAAATGTTTTACAACACCAGACTCGTTATTTAATAGATACACCTCGTATGTCGATAAGCGAGGTACTCGCAGCGATAGAGAAAAAGAGATTCAGAGAGATAGACGTCAATCTGAATTAAAAAGTAGATAGAAAGAGATAATTGTAGATAAACAAGAGGTTGGCTGGGATATAGAAGACGAGGCTAAAAGAGATAGGCATTAATAGAGGTTTATAGAGAAGAGATAGGCTGGGATCAGAAAGATCGGATTAAAAGAGATAGGAGTGAATCTCGATTGACAAAGAGATAGAAAAAGATAGCGGTGGATATCGAAGAGATACGAGATGGCAACACTGTGAACGTAGTCGGAGTCTTATTGCATAGGTATAGCATTTATTCTCAGTTTTGTCTACCCTTGGACTATTTAGCAAACAAGTGAGCTTATAAAAATCATTGTTGAACTTCCGGTAATATTGTGAAATATAAAGTTCCGTGCGAATCTTATTATTCCGAGAGGCTCTAATTGATCTCTAGTGTGCTCGCGGAACATAACATAATGTGTTGCACGCGGGTACTCAGTGTATGAGTGTGTGAGAGGGTATGTGTTAGCCTTCCTTCAAGGTGTGTGCACGAGCGCGCTATGTGGACTGTACAGTGCCCAACATGGCCAATAATAATAACAGCAATGAAACAGGGGATCGCCTCTGCCGTGGATGCGGAGGCATGATTGCAACTGATATGGTATCCTGTAAAACATGTAAAGTCTTTTACCACCCTGAGTGCATGAAGCAAAGCAAATTCTCCCTTCAGGTGTATTCACAAAATGCTGTGGAACACGGGCAAAGTCTCCAACGCCAACTCCATCAACCAAAGAAGACATCGCTGATGTGTTACAAAATAATAACGATATTTTGAGCAAGAGTATCATAGACCATATAACGAACCGATTAACTGAAGTTAGAAACGAGCTGACGAAGGAAATAAATCAAGTAAATGCACCAACGAGAACACTACCCAGGATATATCCAAGCTCTCATCTAGACTTAATTCTGCGAAAGCAACAATCAACGAACTCCAAGAAAAATGTGATCAACGAACGAGGGAATCATTTTCCACGATCTCGCAGGACTCAGGTAACAAGATTACTTTAAGCTCAATAAAGGAACTAAAAGAAAGAGAATGGAGAAAGAAAAATATAATAATCTTTGGTTGCACTGACCCTCCCACTCAAGGGAACAGTAGTATAAATGCTTCGGAATCAACCGTACCCGAGTATAATGTTATGATGAACTCTATAGCAGCAGACATTCTATCTAATTTAATGGAAGGTATCCCTCTTATCAAAAGATCTTATCGCATCGGTGAACGTTCACAAATACCAAACAGATCGAGACCTTTGAAGGTAGAACTGAATTCGGAGGAAGCGGTCACGGAATATTTGAGGAAATTCTCCACTCTACAGAAATCAAACTCAGTGAAGTAACGGAAGCGAAATGGTGAGCCGGATTTGGAGCTGGATTGGTCCCAAGGTCAGCCAATGAGAAAGAAGAATACGAAAGTTAAGGTATCAGCAACAAACAATTAATGTCACTACCTGAAGTGAAGGAGTCCGCTAGTGTATCTAGTAAGATTTGAAAAAAGAATAACAGATTCTGTATATATTACCAAAATACACGCGGATTAAATCATTAGGTAAGTCAAGTAAAAAATTTCTCAGATTTATATTCATACGATGTGATTGCATCATCAGAAACGTGGCTAAAGCCTCACATTTGTTCGTATGAATATTTCATAGATCGGAAATTCACATGCTACAGGCATGACCGTGATAACGGAGTTGGGAGTGGAGTGTTAGTAGCAATAAACAACAAATTTAAATCATTTGGAGTTAGTGTGAATACTATTGTAAGGTACGCACCTCAAATAAATATAATGACAGTAAAGGTATATACAAATTGTACTTTTTTTATAGTAGTGAATATAAACACCACCTAACTTGAAGATTACTTTATTTTCGGATTTTTTGCAAATATTAGAAGATTGCTTCTTATAATTCAATACTCCACTCCTAATCTTAGGAGATTTTAACACAAGAAATTTTCACTTGTTTCAAAATGGTTTATTACATGACATAAAATCATCTCTATTCAACTCTATACTTGTGAATTCAGAACCTACTTAAGTTAATAATATGTTTAACAAGGATGGGTGCTGTTTAGACTTAGTTTTTTCGAGTCTCTACCACTGTGAGGTCAATCGCACTGACCCTGCGGTCAGTGAGGATTCATATCATCCAGCACTAAATAATAACCTTGCTATTTCTAAATTGAAATCTGAGATTGATTCCCATTTCACAGGCCACACTTATGTAAGATATAATTATAGAAAAATAGATATAGTTCAAGTATCAACAAAAATAAGGGAGGTAGATTGGATTAATTTGTACATAACCAAATGCTTCGATAAACTGGACAACCACACCTTGGTGCAGAGGCTTCAATCAACCGACCTTCTAGGTAATCTTATATCAATGCTGCAGAATTTTCTCATAGACAGGGAGCACTTTGTTCAATTTTCAGGATGTAGCTCAAAATCATTCACTCCTACGTCGGGTGTTCCTCAAAGTTCCAATCTTGGATCAACACTGTTTACAATATTTTTAATGATGTTGATAACTCAACCTCAACGAGGTGTATGACTCTAATCTACTTCTCATATCATATTGATAGTAGAACAATAAAAAGAGTTTACATCGCAAAAGATCTTGATATCCTCTGCGACATAAAACTAAAATTCGATGCGCACATTAATTTCATTGTGAAGTCAGCGAACTAAATGCTAGTAGATTTCATTTTGTGCTCGTGCAAACATATGACCAATACCAGGTCTCTCACGACATTGTACTTGGCTTTTGTACGGTCCAAATGAAGAAGCGATTTCTAAAGTTCTTAGCTTACAACAAAGATAGCATTTATCCTCCAAGAGGGTGCAACTACGCGAAATTGTGTGAAAGATTTGGTTTCCTAACAATTCAAGAACGACATCTCATGCTATCTTTAGCTTTCGATTCCAAAGTTGTTAGGGGGATGATTGATTACCCGGAATGACTTTCAAAAATTCCTTTTAATGTTCCACGTGGAAATGCTAGAGAATTTGAATTGTTTCATCTATCGGCTACTTCAAACTCTACATCATATAATTCACCGATCTACAGACTCTGTAGAAATGTTATTTCGCTAAATTTCGCTACGGTAGATCTGGATCTATTCGATATTTCTTTTAGTCAGTTTGTGCATAGTGCCCACTCATATACCATTAAATCAAGAACGACCACTTAACTGCACCTGGAACTTCCTGAATGTTATTCATAAGCCTGCCACCTTCAACTAATATAAACTTAAGGTAGAACAGCTAGAATAAGACAAAATTGGATTATAATTATAACTTGTTATAAATAAAATATATTTCTATAATACGACTTATGATAAGAATCTAGAAATACTGTACAAGACCCTGTAGTTGGTTTTAAATATATTTAGAAAAAAGATATTGACCCAAGTTGCCTAGATAGCGTTTCCTCATAAAATTATCGATTAATTAAAAAAAAATTCAGCACGATATCTTCATTTCCCTCATTTTAAGCAGGTGGAAAAGAAATGCATAATACGGTCGGTATTACGTAACATTATAATGTACTACATGCTCTTAATTTGTAATTCAAGAATTAGGCTGGATACCCAAAACTCAGAGCAGATATCACCACTCCTTTTGTTTTCTTATGGTGTACGTTTTCTAGCCTCTTTTATTATTAATAGCGAACAGCTATTCGCGGAAATTTCGGAGAGGCGAAGTAGACGTTATTCTTCAGCACATGCGCCAAGTTCAGCCAGTAGCTGATCATCCTGATCGCCATGAACAATACAAAATTATAGAAAATATGCGCCCTAAGGAGCCAAAATGAGTGGCGACATCTGCTCTGAGTTTTGGGTGTCCAGCCTAATTTGGAAAGTTTGAGACTTAAAATTGTACTCTTTTTTGTACCATTGCGCGTGCGCTCTTCGATCCAAAGCTACTTTTTCAGACGCGTGCTACCATTACTTAGCTTGAAATTTAAAAACAGAAGGTTATCTATAGTTATTTGAAAAACTAATTAAATCAAAAGAAATACGACTCTTTGTAGTTAATAATGTATATATATATATATATTGCATCAAATATTGTACAATTTACGATAAGTTACAGATTAGATTTTCTTGTTTTACAAGTTTATTGCTGTGCTTATTGTATTTACTGTTAAAAAACATTTTGTTAAAAATCATTTTGTTTGCGTTCGCCTCCAGTTTGAAGACTTCCAGATCTACTTACACCCAGGGAATCGGTATCCTGGATTTAGTTTCTCTGCTATTGGTCGATAAAGATGATGCGCATTAGTATTAGAAGTAGTAGTAGGACGATGCATACTAGTACTGGTACTAGTATATGCATTGCTGTCTGCTGACTCTTCTAGAGAAGCAGCAGGAAGTTGATGATTCTGATGCGTCGGATGATACTGAAGATATCGACGATTAAGTTCCAAATTTGGGGAAATATTTTGAAAGAGTTGTTCATTGCTGCCTACCGACTCTTCCAAAGAAGTAGTAGGAAGTTGATGATTCTGAAGAGTCTGATGATGCTGGAGATATCGACGATTAAGTTCCAAATTTGGGGAAATATTTTGAACGAGATGTGTATTTTGTTGATGAAAATCACGAACACCCCCTTGTGCAGGGTTACTGAATTTAATCTCAGAACGGCTTGGATAGCTGCCTGATGAGATTAATCCTGTAAAAAAGCAAACAGGAATTATAAGTTAAGAGTCATAAAAGTTAAATATAGTACTATTTGAAATTGATATTTAAGGTCACGTACTACTTACTCGATTCCTACCATATCGACATTTTATTCACAATAACCAACAAACGGCCCCTCCACATCGAATGAGATATCTCGAGTTGAAAATTTTGGAAATCGACTTAAAAGATGTTTGTAAGCGTAGTATAAATTTTTATAGTCACAAAAAATTATATTGAGAATTTTTGTTTATACAAACGTTTCTGTATTCTATTTAATCTCCCAAATTTTCAACTTCATATCTCATTTCGTATAGTCTTGAGATATCAGACTGGATGCCCAAAATTCAGAGCAGATGTTGCCACTCCTTTTGCCTCCTTAGGGCGCATGTTTGTCAAAGTTTCGTATTGTTTATGGCGATCAGGATGATTAGCTATTGGCTAAAGTTGGCGTATGCGTGGAAAAATAATCTCCGTTGCGTATGCCTGAAATCCCAGCGAAAAGCTGTTTTCCATGAATGATAGAAAATGCTAGAAAACGTGCGCTCTAACTAGCCAAAAGGAGTGACGACATCTGCCCTAAGTTTTTGGTGTCCAGCCTAATTGCAAATAAATGCCGGTAAAGTACGAATCGTTTACATGGTACATCGCCTTAAGTTAAGCTAATTGAGCGGAAGACTAACTTAGTGACAGAGGGAAGCGAAAATTTAAATAAAGAAGAGTTTTTTGAAAGTATCTCTGATACAGATTTAAAGTTTTTCACGCCTAAGCATGAAAACGGAACCACAGAGGTAACAACAAAGAGAGGGAGAGGTATACCGCCGGGAAAGAAACTAGGTTGGGGTAACGTCAAGGGTTCAAGGTTCAGGGCACATAGTAAAGGCGATTTAGGGATGATATCGGCGCTCAACAAGAGAAAAGGGGGTTTGCACGAAAGTCCAGATAAATTTGTTACTGCAAAGCCGGTAAAGAAAATCACCATAACGATGATGAGGCTGCCAGTAAGCAATGAAAGAAAGAGTCAAGGAGTGGGGACGTAAAACCGGTAGAAATGATAGGAACGAAAAATAAAAGAGAAAATACAGACGGGTGGCAGGATAATGAAGATGAGGGAGGAAAGGAAATAGGTGGGACAGCTTTGGGAAGTTTAATGGAGAAAACTAGAACCCTGAATAGGGAAATGAAGGAGGTAAAAGAAAGGTAGAAGAGAATTGAGAGCGCTGAGAAGCAGACGCTGGATAAGAACAGGGGTTTGAAAGTATTCAGAGAAGAAAGGAAAGAGAGGGATGAAAAATGGAAAAAGAGTTGTCGGGGCTGAAAGGAAGGACAGAGATGTTAAATCAGTTGCACCAGCCTTCCCGCTCTAATCATAATTTTAGAATTTTTTTAGCTCACTGAATTGCGCCGCAAATGCACTCATATGCGCCATCAATAAAAAAATTTTCGTCACAAAACCCTAAGAGTTATAGCCAGGGTTACGTGGGGGGGGGGGGGGGCTGGAGACACGCTAGCCCCCCATTTAAGAAATAGAATTTTAGATTGTATGACCTTGGAGAACTCCAAATGCGCCGGTATGCGCCTTGAAGCAAAAATTTTAAGCCACATTGATAAACGAGTTATCAGCGACACAAATGGGAAGTGGGGGGGGGGGGGCAGCTCGATTTTTCTAAAATAATAACATTTTTTCAAATTCATCATAGCCATCCGTTAAAACTTTGAATGCGCTCGAATGCGCCACCAATGAAAAATTTCGCGCCAACTAATTAACCAATATATCGGTTTTTTTGGGGGAAGGGGGTAGTGTGACGTAGGTGTTAGATTCTCTACCGTGATATCAAATAAAGGATAACTGACAGGGAGGCATTCGTCTCCAAATGCGCTCATATGTGCCGCAAAAAAATATTGCAAATCTTGAAAATTGTCCACAATACGGTGATTTTAACATTTTGCGAAGTGAGGACCAAAAAAAACAAAAAAAAAATTTATAATCTGCGGCGATGACGGACTTTTTGTATAGGATTTCAAATGCGCTCATATACGCCACAAAAATGTTGTGCATATCTTAGAAATTTCCCAAGATATGGGGGTCATAACATTTTGGAAAGTGATAACAAGTGAATGTTCAAGACTGACCAATGATCTCGAAAACATGGGTAACTTGGCTGCCATTGATGGACCAATACGCGGACAGAGCATGGGCCAAGCATGGGCCAAGATTGGGAACTGATACTGATCTTGAGCCGTGCTTGGTCCAATCATTGATTAATTAATGGCAGCCAAGTTACCCATGTTTTCGAGATTATTGGTCAGTCTTGGCTTTCAGTGATGGATCATCACTGGCTGAGAATTCTTGGCACTGGTGTTCTCATCCTAAGCTTTCGTTAATGTTGACCCGAGACTGGTGGCCAATATAGAGCCAGTTGAAAAACCATCAGTTGCCAATATTGGGCCATTCTTGACCCAATGGTCAGCATTGGAAATTTCCCACCGGATATATTCTAACACATTTGAAATTTCTGAGGCCTCACACTTTTCGGGTACTTATGTATTTTCCTTACACATATTTTATGATTAAAGTACGTTCATCTGAGTATTTGAATTTTCATTTAACTATTGAGAACATAAAATACTTAGGTTAATGAATAATTTCAACTTCCTTAGAATGTTAAATATTTTGACAATCTTCGTTTCGCGAAACAAAATTATCATTTTCTCCCTGAATGTGATTTCACAGTTGAAAATATAAAAATAGTGTTCTTAGGGAAAATTTATGTCGTGAAATGGTATCCGTCAGGCAAAGGACTGAAGTTTAAATATTGAAAGGACTGCAAATGTTCATTATTGTTAATTAAATTATTAACTGAAAAATCAATGAAGACAAGATTAGAGTTAAGATAGAATAAGGGGGGTTTAAATGATGAAGGAGTATGGCCAGGGGATACAAAGAAAGATTATATAGAAAAACGGAAAAGTAAGATGGGATAAGATTAGCATCGGTTAATGGGGGGAATATTTTAAAGAAATGTTTCAAGGCTCGAGTAAAAAGGAAACGGATGATTGACAGAAAAGTAAATTAAAAGAAGACGAGAAGAAGTTGGAGGATGAAGAGATCGAAGCACAGATTAAAAGATTAAAGAAGGGCAGACAGTGACAGGAGACAGTGATGGGTTAGCTAACGAAGCGTGGATCCGCAGTAGCGGTGAAACCAGAAGGAAGTTAAAAGAAGTAGTAAAAAGAGTGTGGGAAGGTAAGGGGTTTCCTGAGGAGTGGAGGGAGGGGTTGATTACACCTATCTTTAAGAAAGGAGGAAACGAATAGTAGAAAATTACAGGGGAATAACGTTATTGAAGACAGCTTTCAAGTTATATGCATTGGTTTCATCAGAGAGGCTAAAGAAAAGAGTAGTGGCAAAAGAGATACTCCCAGAGAGTCAATCAGGTTTCCGAGAGGGTAGAAGTACAATAGATAATATTTATATTCTTCAACCCGTGGTAGAGGAGCAGTTGGAGGGAAAGAAAATAAAGTATGTGCCTTCTTTGTTGATTTAAAAGCAGCATTGCCATCGTTAGATGAGAAAATGTTGTGGAAATTGGAGGGGGAAGGGATTGAGGAAGTCAAGGAGTTTATGTACCTAAGATTGTTTTAAAAAAAATTGGAATGGAAGGGACAACGTCAAGCAAAGACTTATATGAGCAGCCATAGTAATGGAAAAGGTATGAGGCATAGGGGAGAATTTATTTAAAGAAGAATACAAGAGAAAAATTAGAATGTTTGAGGCGCTAGTACTGAGTGTTCTAATGTATGGAGTGGAGATATGGGGCTGGAAAGAATATGAGAAGTTGGAAAGGTTGCATGAAAGATACATTAGATGGACATTGGGATTGGGCAGATGGACGCCATGGTGCATATACAGTAACAAAAGAGGTAGAAAGCGTTAAGTTAATGGGCATATGATTGACTGCAGCGACATCTATAACAAAATAGGAAATACAGCCTATTGCCCTCTAGAAAATATTAGTGTAAACACATGACCCAAAAGGGTAGTATTCTGTTGGTAAAATGTTTAAACTTTCAAAGTAGAAAGGTTGGGAACGAAAAAGGTAGCCTTCTACTTTTGAACCTTGAAAATTTTCATTACACCCTTGCATCTGGTTCTAGACCCCGCCATTCGGCCTACTTGCTCAGCTGCAGGGAAATTCAGAAAATAGAAAAATATTTCCTCTGTACAATTCTCTGTATTCTCTGTATAATTCTGTGAAAAATAATGTATTGACATCCTATAAAACAAAAACGTTAAATGATTGAAAGTGTACATGTATGAACGAACTACATATACATCGAAAAAATTTTTCCCATAAGCTAGCTTTTTCTTCATATTTATAATTGTCACATTTTTTTACCGCACTATCGATTTTATTGTGTATATTATGGCGAATATCAGAATGGAAATTTAAAGACCTACTATATTTAGGATATTGAGGGCCTTTTTTTAAAAATGGCGACCCTCAAACTTCAAATAAATGTTTCCTCTGTACAATACGCATGAGAAATAATCCTGATGAATATAATTGTACCTATGCATTCATGAAAAGGAATATGTGTAATTACCGAAATAGTTTTTCGTGCTGAATACCAATCAGACCTTCGTTTTTTGCCCACACGTCAGCTTCTCAGATTTTTTGAAACAAAGTTTATTTTAGAAAAATCACAAATTGTGCTCTAAGTTAGTGTAGATAAAATTTGTAACGAAAGTCGTAAAATTATTTCCATGCGATTTTCAATGACAAATCTAACAACTACCTCATTTTTGCGATAACACAAACGGTTCTCGTTATATACTCAGACAAATATTTATTTTAAATAAAACGCAGATCATTGTTTCGTTTTTGCACAAAATTTTTTTGAAAGTTTAAAGTTAGAGCACTAACTGTTTGCTAAATATGTGATGGAGAAGCCATCACTTTTTGTAAAGCTTACAATTTGACAATGTATGCTTACTCGAGGCGAACTATTCTACTCGCATTGTGTCGCATTTACGGGAATTCGCTCAAATTCACTGCAATTCTTTGAATTTTACAGAATCATCAGAAGTTTACTTAAATTTACATGAATTCCTTTCGAATCGCTATAATTCTCTTAAATTTCTTTGAATTCAGTTAAATTTGTGAGAATTCTCTTGAACTTCTCCGTATTCTTCTAAATTTTTGATCGATTTCTCTTGATTCGAATTCACTTCAATCCTCTCGAATTCGTTCAAATTTTCTTCAATTCATTTGATTTTTCTTAAATGTACTACAATGCCCTTTAAATTTCCTCTCATAGAAGTTCCAGTCAGTTCAGCAGAAATCGAATACCAGCATTTGCTTTGAATAAACATAAATTATCAAATTTTCAATTTTCCAGAAAGTTATGGTTTCTCTATCACATATCTTGCGAGCGGTTAGAGCAAAAAAGTGAGACTATAAACTATTCTAAAGTTTATTGGTGCATATAAAAAACGAGAAAAAGACCCTTATTTGATGATTTAAAAAAAGTTAATATTGTGCTGAGCATAAAGTTTCTTATAAAACCTATTTTTTCGCATTTTTTTGAAGATTTTTTTCTAATTTCTCGAGGACTATTTGAGTGATCGAAAAAATAAGGTGGTTCTTGGATTCAGCGTTAAAAATATCATGTAAATTATGTGCAGGTTTGTGTGAACAAAAAATTCTATACTCACTTATAGCACGAATCGCAATCAACAAAAATTGGTCCCAAAAATATCAAAAACCCGATATGTGAAAAAAATGGATGTCAGATTTGCATTTATCATAGGAAATTATTCCGGTAACAACAGATGTTGGAAAAAAGAAAAATACCTAAAAACATACACATTATACTCCAATTATTTCCAAAAAAGCTTCCTGACAAATGTCGAACATATATGTATGTGTACCATTGACCTAAGTAGAAAAAGGCATGTACAGGTATGCACGGTCAGACGCATATATATGCATATATAGACCGAAATAAATTTAAGCAGAAGATAGCTATGCAATCCATAGGCCATAGGGCATAGGGCATATTGAAAACATGCACTTTTTTCATTTTTGATTTATATATATTATAAATAACTATATTTGATGTTAGTTATTTTTTATTTACATGGTCTTATATAGATATTTGAATATTGATTTTATTCGTAAGTTGTGAAAAAATCCATTTTCAGATATTGATGTGAGACCATGTAGACAAAAAAAACTAACATCAGATATTATTACTTATTATAATCTGGTCAGCACAATAACATCAATATATTACGAATATCAGAATGGGAATTTATACATTTATTTAGGATAATGAGGTCATTCTTTATAATAGTTTGTCTAATCGAAAAATTTTATTTTTAAAGAAAACGGAATGATCATAATAAAAAAAATTTGATATTTGTGCATTTTCTTGAGAACATGCATTTCACTACTACGAATATGAGAAAGGACATTAATTTACACACTTATTTCGGACAATCAAGTTATTCTTCACAATAGTTTTACTGATCGAACAATATCGGAATCAATGCTTTTCTGCTAATTTCAAAATACAATTGATACTAGTTTTAAAACTTGGTTTATGACGATATTTTGAGTAAGGTAAATGTCCCAGTTTGGGCGAGTGTAAGGATTTGTGCGGCGTATTTTGCTTGTAAAAGTATTTTAAATCT
>JAUMHM010096601.1:0-24678 GCA_032362435.1 Melikaiella ostensackeni
CAGGCAGCTCATTCGTGTTTCTTTCAATTTGGGGAGTGATGTCCTAAATTGCCACCCTGTTGGAAGACATGCCCGATATTACCAGGGAGCTAATTCGTGTTTCTTTCACTCTGGGGAGTGATGTCCTGAATTGTCACTCTGTGGAAAGACATGCGCAATATATCCAGGCAGCTAATTCATGTTTCTTTTACTTTCGGGAGTGATGTTCTAAATTGCCAGGACCCTGTAGGAAGACCTGCCCGATATAGTCTGCACCTCAGGATGAGGAACCTGAACCTCAACCTGAGGATATTTTCATACTTTGGGGAGTGATGCGCAAGATGACACCAACCCGAGTTCTCTTGTTGGGAAGACTTGTCATGGGGGTCTTTTCTTTTTGGGGAGGGATGCCCAGGGATGTCTTGAGCAAGTGGGAAGGCATGACTTGGCGAGTCTTTTTTTGTGGGAGGTGATGTCCTGGGGGGGGGGGCTGCCACGGCCTCAGAAATGCCGTTTTTAAATTCGCGGATAGGGATTTTTATACTTAACTTGATGTGATTCCATCTACAATCATTGCTTTTGTGATGTGACATCAAGAAGTACCATAATATAACCATCTGGAATTGTAGTATTATGAATTTTTTCTTAGAATTCTAATGAATTTTTTATGTTATAAATATAAGGTGGTGAGAAATCTAAAATAATTTCACTAAAAATCTTTGCCAAATGGTAAGCAGGAGTACCTATGGAAGATACAACTGGTCTGAAAGGACAATTTAGTTTATGTACCTCAGGGGGTCCATAAATTTTAGCTATGTAAGTATTCACTCGTATTTTCGCTTGAATTTCAAATCGATTAGTAGAACCTAATGAGGTAATCCAACTATTTTCAATTAACATTTAATTTCTCTGGTTAAAAAGTCTACTATTATATTTTGGGTGCAGCATTCATCTCCACTTTATGAAAAACTTTTTTTTTCGGTTGAGATTCATCTCTTTTGTTCAAAATTAAACTATTGTGTTCAAAATTCGTTCATTCCTGGTTGAAAATTGATTTATTTTAACGAAAATTCAACAATTCCATTTTTGGTTGCAAATTTATCTTTTTTACTTGAAAATTCAACTATTTGTTTGAAAAATCATGTATTTCTTTAATAATTCATCGGTTTTGGCAAAAAATCAATCTCCTTGTTTGAAAAATCAGTTTTTTGGTTGAAAATTCAACTAGTTGGTTGAATGTTGCACTCTTTTGTCGAAAACTCATTTTTTCCTGTTGAAGATTAATCATTTTAGTTAAAGCTGAGGTTCAGGTTCAAATTCATGCTGCACCTCAGCATTTCTCTTGGTGATAAATTAAGTTTTTTGCAGATAGTTCATGTCTTTTGCTGGAAAGTCGTATTTTTTTGTAGAAAATTTGACTTTTTTGTTTGAAATTTATCTATTTGGTTGAGGATTCAACCTTTTGTTAAACATTCTTTTTTTTGGTTGAACTCAACTGGTTGAAAATTCTTTTTTTTTCTGTTCAAAATTAATTTCTCAAACTCAAAATTTAAAATTTGCATTCTTGATTGAAAAACTTATTTTTTCAATTGCATATTTAAATATTTGATTGAAAATTCAACTTTTTTGATGAAAAATCATCTTTCTTGTTGAAAACCCCTCTATTTCGGATTAAAATCCAATTGTTTTCTAAAACTTCCGACTTTTTGCCTTGAAAACTCAACTCTTTTTTTGAAAGTTTGACTTTCTGGGTAGAAAATGAATCTTCTTTGTTGACAGTTTATTTATTTGATTCAGGATTAGAATATTTTGTTAAAAAATTTTTCTTTTTTCGTTGAGTTAAACTGGTTGGAAATACGTTTTTTTCTAAATTGATTTTATTAACTAAAAATCTAACTGTTCCATCTAAAAAATTGTCCGTCATATATTGGTCATAACACTTTGTAAAGTGATCGCCACTGAAAAAAAAAATTTGAATCTACAGTGATGAAGGGCTTTTTGTACAGGATTCCAAATATGCTTATATTCGCCACAAAAATTTTGTGCAAATCTCAAAAATTGCCCAAGATATGAAGATCATAACATTCGCTAATTAATGCCCACTAAAAATAATTTTTTTGATCCTCGACGATGATGGATTTGAAATTATTAAATATCCTCAGTATTAAATGTTCTCAATACATCAATAAAAGTTGAAATATTCAGAAAAACGTACTCTCATTTTAAAATATGTGTGATATACAATAATATGTGTAAGGAAAAGAAGTCCCTGGAAAATGTAAGGCTTCAAAAATTTCAAATGTGTCAGATGCTGACTGTTGAGTCAAGAATGGCCCAATACTGGCAACCAATGGTTTTTTAACTGGCTAAATATTGACCACCAGTCTTGGACCAACATTAGCGAAAGCTTGGGATGATAACGCCAATGTTAAGAATTGGCAGCCAGTCATGGTCCATGACTAGTAGCCAAAGCCGACCAATGATATCGAAAACATGGGTAACATGGCTGCTATTGACGGACCAATGATTCGACCAAGCATGGGCCAGGAGTAGAAAAGGAATTCCAATGGTATAAATAATAACTTGTTATACAGTCAAATTTATTGCCAATCTTGGCCCATACTTGGCCTATGCTTTGTCCGATCATTGGTCTATTAATGGCAGCCAAGTCACCCATGTTTTTGCGATCAGTGGGCGGTGTTATATTTTTTTCACACAAACAGAACTATTTATCTGCAAGATTAGATGAAGCTCGTCGCGAAAGAGTAATTTCTTCGGAAAAAGGATTTCTTTTTGAGATAAATGAAAGTTCTCTCGACCTGAAGTTTAAGCGAAAATTCCATTTGTATCAAGAAACATCCGTTTGACACAAGAGGACATTTCTCAGAGTGGTCATATTTAGTGCTATCAGCGTGAGGTGGATCAATGATAAGTGGTGATGAAAGGGTTGATTATAGTTTTTTGTTAAATCTCAAGCTGGCGCATATAAGCAATTGAAATCCTTTACGAAATGTCCGGCATCGTCGCAGATTGAAGAAATTTTTTTTAGTGGTCATTGCTTTGCAAAGTGTTATGACTTTCATCTCTTTGGAAATTTTTAGGAAATACACAAAATTTTTGTAACTTATATGAGCCCATTTGAGGTTGTGCCGAGAAGACTACAGAAAGTTTTAGGATTAAACACTTTCCTTCTTTTAGTCGTTACTTCGTAAAGTGTTGAAACATCCGCAGCGTGGACAATTCTAAAGATTTGCAAAATTTTTTTGGCACGCATATGAGCGCATTTGTGGTGCAATACATTGAGCTCATTCTCATTTAAAAATCATTCTTGAAAATTGTCTCGCCTATTCCTCACACCTTTTTCATTACTACCGTTGATTTTTTCACCCTCTCCCTCAAATGCTCTCTAGTTTCTCTGTTTTTCTTGATTGAAAATCCTATATGAACAAATTCCTTCACTTTCTCAACATTCTCACCTCTCCACTGCCATTCTCTTTCTTCTTCGTTTCTGTTTCGTTTGCTGAATACTATTACTTTCGACGCATTTACATTTAATATCAATTTCTTTTCTATGCAGTATTTCTCTTATTTTCTCATCATATTTCTCAAGACACTCTCCTTTCTAGCTAATAACACTATGTCATCTGCTCATGCCAAAGACCAAAATCTATTTCTTCCTACGAGAAATCTCCCTTCTGATACCCGGAAATGCATACAGTATTATCATGCCTTGCAACAAATTATTTATCTTTTCATTGCGTAAAACTTGTTTTGGTCCCCCTAAATTCTGCATAATAAAGTCATAAATCTGAAGTATTTGTACGATTTCAGTGTGGAAGATAAGGAGTTCTGGAAGACAAATAATTTACAAGGGCAAATGAGACATCGAGTAGTATAAGATACGAGTACACGGAAGGAATTTCAAGAATATTCATATAGTAGCTTACACTTTCACCTACATTATTGTTGAGTGGACTACCTTTTTTTGAAGAGAATGAGGACTGCAATTATTATTCTGTCTTCCACCTTAGTGATTCTCACCAACCCTGTTGATTGCGGTAATGTATACTGATTTGTTCTTTGAAATCGGTTAAATTCAGATAACTCATCATTACTAATATTGTTCGACGTCTTCATTCTATATTGCTTCACGTGTACAGCGCCACGTCGCGTTTGGTTTAACCGAAGTACCCGATCAGTCGTAATATTTACTAAGTCGTTAGTGGAAAACTGCCAATTTTTCAGTGAAACTATATGGATTTATTGAGGGCGGATATATTAATTAGAAAATGTTTAAAGAAATGAAAATGTGAACGTGATGTATTAATAATTGCTTAAAAAATGTAAACCATATGGGTGATTGCCAAATCGAAGGCAAACTTTAGAGATATGGGAAATAAATTTCAAGTTGGCAGTTCAGTTCAGTGGAAGAACACGTACATTTAAATTATCAGAAAATGATGAAGTGATCAAAAAATAAGTAAGTCATAAATGAATGATACATTCTTAGAAATTTAAAAATCTACGTAAATACCTGCCTCATTATACAACAGAAGCGATTCCATCCAAGTCATAGTCGTTTATAATAAATGAAATTTCTTTAAATCTCCAGACGTCCTTGACATTTGTTTAAAGGTTAGGAAACAATGAATGAATGAATATTCAATGAATGATCGATTGATGCACAGAGGCATAAACGTTTATATACGCTGTCGGCTGGGAATGAATAGACAAAAACGATTAAATGAATCCCTCTTTAATATTTAAAAAAATAAATACATAACAATTATAAAAAGACGCCTTATTTTATAAGGGGACTTGGCCGAGAAGGTAATATAATGGATTTTATTATTTTTCCCCTCTATTTATAATTCAATCCAAACAATAGACTTTTATTTAAAAACAGGTTCGTATAATAATGAAGAAAAAAAAATCTGCCCGCTTTGCGGTTACATTCTCATCGCGCGCTTCGTGCGCAGCTCGCTTCCCTCGCAAGTTTGAGCGCGTCTAGAGCACTCGATTCGGTCGTCGCGCTTCGCGCTTGGTATTATCTGTTCTACATGTACAAATTCATAATTTTGTTTTTGATTTCGAATGAGAAAGAAAATCTATTTACTTAAGGCTCTATCGACCTTAAGGAATACATTCTCATCATAATATTTGCACTTTGCGCTCGATTTTCTGCGCTCACCGTATAATATATACATATAAATAGTTAAAAAGACGATTAAAAAAATTATCTTGATTGACGATTGATCCTATAAAGAAATGTTTAACAGCAATTTTATTTGACTTGTTAAAAGCACAAATTCTGCTTTTTTGACTATTTTTTTCTCATCTCGCGTTGTTTGGTTCAAAAATAAAAATATTCCAATACTATTTTTCATACTTAAAATACAAACCATGCCTCCCACCAGAAAATATTGAGAAGAAAGTTTACAGGTCTTCGTAGAAGCAACAATTTTGATATCTCAACTGTCTTTTGTATTCCGCGTTATTTAGCTCAAAATTTGAATTTTTGATTTTTCAGAGAAATTCAAAAAGTTGTTATGACATTCTTGTAGGGCTTCCAAAAGAGAACGTTTTTCTCCTCCAGACTTTTTATCATATCGTGCATTGTTTGGCTTAAAATTCTCATTTAGTTTTTTTTTTTTGAATTTTGGAAATGCTATAACTCTCACAATTTTCTTTTTAGCTGAAAAAGTCATGGAGATAAATTGTTTGACTTTCTGAGTACTATAAATATCCGCGCATGGAATTTGTAAATTTAAGAAAAAAGAAGTCTCAAAAATTTTTTAAATGCTCCCACTTTTTGAATTTTCGTCTAAAATGGCTGGCTAACGAACTTGGCCTTCATCCCAGGACACTAAAAGAGTATACCAAAGGCCAATCCAATCGATCAATTCTTTCGAAAGTTATCGTGTAGACATTTGACAAAAACGGGGGGCGTCAAATTTTACACAAATCTAATACATTCTCTGATGAGAATGTAATAACGAAAATCGAAGGGCAGACTTTAAACTTTTTATAAAAGTATTTACTGGAATTGGAAAATTGTCACAGCTTATAGCTTTGCTCCTGTGGAGGTCATAAATATGATACAATATGCTTTTTCAAAAATGTTGTTTAAAAAAACGAAGAAAATAATTTTATCGATGTAAAGATGGAGGTTGGGACAGAGTACGGTAATAAAATTTCGAGTTTTTGCATGAGAAATCAAGGTAATTGTAATAGAAATTGAAAAAAGCAATTGAACATCTTGTAGAGGATGATATAAAGTAGTTATTATTCCGGAAAAAACAGGAAAACCTTCCATGTAGTGTTTTTAATACTCAAACTTCAAGTTTGCCGCCAATTCGACAACCACCCATGTATGATTCGATCAAATACATTTCAAATGTGGCAGTTTCTACACTTTAAGTCGCAGAATCTCTCAGCCACAAAATATGTTGTTCTTGGAGAAAACTAGAAGTTACGTATTTTTCTGATTGATGTGAAAAAATGTTTCCATGAAGTTACCAATATTTAAATTTTGGCGTCTATTAAAAAAAAAAGCACAAATTTTTTGTCAAACCTCAATAGTTTGTGATCTAATTCAGACATTACACAAGAAATAGTGGTGATTTCTTTAAAATTATAAAAAGTCAATTGTAATGAGAAACCCACACTTAAATTTTTTGCCAATTTTCGTTTAATTTAGCCTTTTATCAGAAAAATATCCTTTGAGTCTTATGTTGGCTTAAATATTTTTGTAGCTAGGAGAACTTTATTTTCGTGAAATCGAATTTTCTCTCTTTTTTTACAATTGCACATTTTTTTAGTGTTTTTTTTATTGAGTTGAATGCACACTTTTTTGGGAAAAGTTGAGTATGTCCAGGTGTCTTAAAAGTCCTAAAATTGCAAAATGTCCAAAATTCCAAAATTTCTTACTTCTGAAAGAGATTTGTTTTTGAAAAAGGAAAATGATAACATGCTTCTTTGGTTCAAGCTTAAAAAATTTCAGGTTCGACATACTATATTCAAGTTTTCTTCGAAATGTGTCCATACATCGTATGACTCAAAGAAGAAAAATGTTTTTTGCACATTTTCAAAATTGAACACTTTTTCAAATTCATAATTTTCATTATTTTTCACTAGCAGAAACTGTGCGTATGAAAAATTCGCCAAAATTATTGAACTAATAGGGCGATTATTTTTATTCTCAAAACAAAAAAGAGAACAGAAGATATTACCCGATTTAAAATTTTTTTCCCTCTTTTCAGCATTTTCAGGATTTTAACTCCGCTCTATTAACGATTTCTGAGGCAAAGAGAATTTTTTTCCTAAAAATATAATTTTTGGATTTTTCTCGTAAGCGGTGCAAGATATCACACGACAGAAGGAACTACTCCTTTCAGAACTTTTCTAAACGTGCAAACTTTTCTCTCAATATTTTTTTCACCTTTTTTTGCTTCCATGAAAAATTCGAAACATCGGTTTTATAAAAAAAGAATTCTCTTAGCCTCGAAGATTGTTAGGATCACATAAAACTCACTGGATATCTTACTTATAAGAGGCAATAAAAATAGCAATGATATTGAAGTGTGGGTTTTTGTTAAAATCTACTTTTTATATTTGAAAGAAATTGTCATTTTGCAAATTTTGAACTTTTTTCCAATTTTCCGAAGGACTTCGAAATAGGAAGGCAAAACTCATATCAGAATCCGGAAATAAAATTTAAATATCTGCATAAGATTAGAAATATAGATGTTTTTAGAGAAAATTTGTGTACTAAAGCAGGAAAGAGGACGTGGAAGTGCGATGGTAAGCTATAAAGGTGTGAGGGAAGAGCGTCAGCGAAAAAGTGATTGAAGAAGGTGGAAGTAAGGAGAGAGATTGCAATAGAATTAAAGAAATGGGAAGAAGAAAGGAGTTCTTCATGAACAGAGATATAGGAGATGGAACTGCACTATAAAGAATTAAAGAAAAACGACAGAAAAGACATTTAGTAAAAAGATGGGGCATAATTGAGGAGTCAAAATGTAATAAATGGTATAAGATGATAAAGAAAGAAAGGAGTACCAAAGTGTTTGGAAAAGGGATGGTGCGATAGAACGTGGACAAGAATAGCAACACTTAGATTGAGAAACAAGGTAAGGGAAGGGATGTATTGGGAAAAGAAAGTGAACAGAATCTGAAGAATATGTGAATAGGATAAGGAAACATAGGATCAATTATGGGAATCGTGTTTGAGGAAATGAAGATAAAGAAAGCCGTCAAGAAAATATAGTAAAGATTTCAGGAGAGGAAGGGCTGGCCCAGGAGTAAATAAGGGAATTAGTAGACGGGGGCTGAAAGAGCAAATGAGAAAGAATAAAAGATTTAATGTGCAAAATAGCAAGGTTGAGGTTGAAGAAAAGACAAAGAAATGGAAAACGGAAGCTGCTTAGTCGTTTAGAAGCGTAAAGATTTGCAAGTAATGATTATATGTGTTCGCTCGCTCACTCATTCGCTCGTACGTCAAAAATTGCGCTATCGTGAGAAATAGAAGTCAGGATTTACGTATAGAAATATGTGTAAATAGTTGTAAATAGTAGGAATCAGGTGATATAAAATATGTATGTAGCGTTAATATTGTAAGAAACGGAGGTTGTGTCAACCCTAAGGGAGCACATTATAAATAAAGGAGGACAGATTTTGCGACTCGAAGTGTAGAACCTGCCTGATTTGAAATGTATTCGATCATTTATTGAATTCATTAAATAGTAAATACAATAAGTAATTTCTGACCTATACTTTTTTTTTGCAGTATTACATTCGCCATTCTCTCGTGTCCCAGTTCATCCTCCTCATTCCATTGAAATGTGGAATGTTAGACATTACGAATGGAAGCTAATTACACATGAAATTCGATTTATATACGGAGAGCGCACTAACTGGGTAGTGATAGATGAACAACGCGAGTACGTCCTTGGATACATGCAAGGTGACCGTTTTTGTCCATTCGTGGTTCCTAAAGAGAATCTTCCTCTTCCCTTTGAAGAGCGAGCAAACCCTGATAAGTATAAAAGAGTGAAAGTACGGATAGATGGCCAGATTGCCAACGTGACTGAACCAATGGGGGACGAGGTTGCTCTGAAGGATCGATTCTTCAAGTCAGTCAATAAAAGACATCAAATTGGCGCCCTTATACACGGTTTGGGCTTATAAGAATACTAGGGTGGCGCATTTTCAAAACTAAAAAAAAACAATCTTGTGAAATCTGAATGTGTGCATTCCTTTTGTGTACATTTATTTCTGAAAATATACTGTACTAGCATAATATGCGCACTGTAACATTGCTTCACAACGTAATATTAAAAAATGTAATATGAATTAATACAGTAAATAAGATAAATAAGGCAATATGATAAGATGAATTTCACAATTTATTAATAAGATGTTGTTAACTATTGAATAATATTCCGGTTTAGTGAAAATTTGAATTCCATCTAGAACGGCTTTTGAATTTCAAGCTGAAGTTAATAAAATTAGAATTTTTCTATTTTGGCAATAAGTCACTGTGGCTCTGAAGATTGAATTGTGTGCAAAAATGTACAGACATGTCTGCTACATATATCGTGATGACACATATTTACACTATTCACGAATTCCTAATAATAATACATATATTTTTATTTTGCCTCTACTTTTTCACATGTTATCCTAACACTTATCCTCAACTCAGTATCTAAACGCTTTGCCCTATTACGCTTTGCCCTATTACTATTTGCCTCATCTTATCGCAATACGCCTTTTACTTCTCACATCGCCTTAACGCGTTCACCTGACTTTTCATTTTTAACGTCTTGCCTCTCTTTCCTCGCTCATCTTCATTCTATATGTTTCCTCTTGTCTTTTTACCTTTAACTCTCCTCTTCAACTCTCAGATTTGACATTTATCTCCTCATTTTCTAATAATACTTATTCTAATCATTCCCCTCTATTTCACTACTCTCTTCTTCTTCTTTCTTTCCAGTTCCTGCAATCATTTCACCACCTCCACCTTTTCCTTTTAATGCAGAATCTTGCAAATTATCATGCTTTCTCTTCCGATCGTATCACATTCTTCCAGACAATATTTTTGAATCTCTTTACATCCCTCACATGCCCAACCATTCTCCTTTAAGTACCTTTCTCTCTCTTCCATTTCCTTTCCCCCCTCCTATTCCCGATTCCCTCTCGTCCAGACACTTTCACTATCGTTCGGCCTACGCTTTCCAATACTTTTCCTTCAAATCTATATGGTCTGTTACGTGCTCTCATCTTCTTCTTCTTTCTTTCCACCTTTTTTAACACCCTATACCAAAACGCACATCTGTCCCAATCAATGTAATCTAATGTATTTTTCATGCAGGCTGTCCACTTCCTCATATTCTTTCCACCACCATATTTTCACGCCATACATTAATATACTCGACACTAACGCCTCATGCATTCTCATTCTTCCTTTGAGATCTTCCCTAGAAATTGTTTGTCCTATTCCCCAGACCTTCTCCATTACAACCGTTGCTCTTTCTACACTTTTTCTTACATGCTCTCTAACATTAATTTTTTTCACCTCTCCGCTACCTTTTTCTCTTCTCATTCTTACTGCTTTGTTTGCTGAATAGCATTACTTTCACCGTATCTAAATTCAATACCAATTTCTTTTCGACGAGGTATATCTCTAATCTTCCCATCATACTCCTCAATACCTCCTCCTCTCTAGCTAGTAATACAATGTCATCTGCACATGCCAGAGATCTATTTCTATTTTATATATATATATATATATATATACTGGGACCCGGTGTCATTTTCATGGATGGCAGTCGCTCCCAGGGGGACCCTGCGGTGGTTGTTTGACCAATTTTTTAAATATATAAATATATATATATATGTCAAATATAGATATATTTCTATTTCAAATCTATATCCTCCGACCACCAATCCCGCTTCTAATACCCAAAATATGATCATACCGCAGAACAAATTATTTATCTTTTCGTTGCGTAAGACTTGTTTTGGTCCCATGAATTATGCTGTAGAATGAATCTCCCGCAGTTTGAAACTGCTTTCGACAAAACGACGATGTTTTGGTTATAACACTATGTTCTAAAGAAAACTCGATATTCTTATGAAATCACGATGTCTTGATAAAAAAAACTATGTTTCCGTGAAACATAGCTCCAGCAGGTATTAGTACAGCAATCTGACACACTCGCAGTTTGAAACAATATGAGTTTCAACCCCCCGGTGTTTGAAACTCTCGGAGTGAATTTTGTTGTCAGTAGGAAAAATGCCCACTACACATGAAGAATATTGAAAAAACATGGAATTTATTTGAAAAATGGGCGCATGGAAGAAGCTGACAGAATTTTTAAATGTATTTTATAGAAAATCGAACCGACTCGCGTCACGGCCTGTTTGTTAACATTATACCTTCCGGTTGAAAAATGAAGCTTCAACTATTTATTCGTACAAATAAGGACTCAGTAGGTTTTAAGAGGATAATGTCTTCTTTAACGATACATGACTCTTTCAGTATCAATTTCAAAAAATGTATTCTCACTGCAGTTACAAGAGGGTTATTCATGCTCTTTCTATTAAACATAAGCACCAGGACTTGGTTAGGTGGCGTGGAAAAGTGTGGATGCATGCCCATATCCTAGGAAGGATTCATAAAGAATTTTAGTGATTGTGAGCAAATGTAAGGTGTGAGTGGCAGTTATTGAGTACAATAAAGCAAATAAATGAATATTTTGGGAATGGGTTAAGAAGTTTAGGAAAGGAAGTACTAGGACTGTGTTAGTCGGAATTGAGAATGTTGATGGTGAAATGATATGGGATACAAACAAAGTGGAAGCCTGTGTGAGAGATTTTTTCAAGAAACTATATGGAGGTCAAGATATGGAGCGTAATAAATGCAACACAGAAGACGAAACGTTTGACGATCCCATGTAGATAACGGAAGAAGAATTGATATAGAAAAAATTTAGTGGGGAACTCTATCCACAGCATCAAAAAATAGTGGTTTTTCTCGATTTTTTTTTGAAGGAAACAACAACACGATAAGTCAATAGCGTGTATTTAGATACATGCTTAAAGTTATTAAAAAAGAATTTTCGTTTTTAAAAAAAATTCAAACTAACGGATGTATGGACGATCTTCCGAAACTTCTCGTTGCAGAAGACTTTTGCGGTATGCACGCTGCAGTCCGGAATTTTCATCTGACACACAAAACGAAAATTTATTCATAATTAGCAGGCTTTTCTTAAGTGCATGAACGTCTCAAACTTAAGAATTTCCAAAATCGAACAATAAAATCATATAAACAAAAAAAAGTCCTATTTTCAACAAATTTTTGTTGCTATGAATTGTTAAAAAACTGTTTAAAAAAATGTTTTTCTCAATTTTTGAGGTTCAAGCACTTGTATATTTAATATTTCACAAAATGAGTGTTTACTCGAGTGAATAGGTCAAATAGTTCTCTCGCAATCCTGCATACTGATTTCGAAAACGTAATTCTGAGAAAACGCGCTTTAAACTTTGAGTGCGAACGCCCGGCGTGACTTGGCGCGAGCCAGTTCTAGAACTGTATCTCCGAAAATATTCGTAGTTCAACTATGAAATTTTGGGATAATATTCTTAGATAATGTGTCTATTGATTAAAGCAAAAAAAAACGATTTCTTGGAAGTTCTGGATAAAGTTCCCCCCTTTAACCTCTTTCGAAGGCTCAACGAGCAGGGTTATTATACCCAGGGTTACGCGGATGATTTTGCAATGCTAATCAGGGAGGCTCATCTGAGAACGTTGGTGGGTCTAGCAAGGTCAGCGCTGCGCATCGTGGAGCTCTGTTGCGACAGCTCGGGGGTCTTGCTAAATCCGGAAAAGGTTAGCTTGGTCATTTTAATGAGAAAGTACAAAATACCGAAGGTCGACGCTTCTGAATTCCATAGTGAGAGGTTGATGATCTCACAGTCGGCTAAATATCGGGGAGAAATCCTGGATAGTAAACGGAACTTGGTGAAGCATCTGTAGATGCAATGCAGAAGGTTTGTCACGGTATTTTGGATATGTAGAAGAGCTTTTGATCTAACATGGGGTCTAGGGTCTAAGATGATCGCCTGGATTTACATTGATGTCCTTTAACCAAGGCTCTTAAACGCGGCCGGAGTTTGGTGGCCACGGGCAAAACTCAGAACGATAAATGACAGACAGCAAAAATTACAAACGCTAGTGTTTAGAAGAGTTCGTTCAATAGGCCGCCTGGAAAGGGCAGATAGATGGACTTGGGAATCTGAACACACTAGGCTCCCAAGACATCAATACACTGCCAATTCTAGAAATGAGGCAAGATAAAATATCGAAACGCTTCAACTTCACCAGGGCTTTCCACGTCGTCATCCCAAACAGGGATGTGTGGAAAGCAACTGGTAACCCGCTCACTCATAGAGGAAGACGCGGTTCGCAGGCAGATTGCAATCTGCTCAGACAGCCAAGCGACATTAACTGCAATTGGAAAACCAGATAGAACATGAGAACTCGTTTGGCAATGCAAAATTAGGCAAAATTTAGGCAACTTTCTGCAAAAAGGCAATAGCCAAATAGCAGAAACGAATAACGTGAACCTCATATGATTTTCTGGTCACATAGGGTTCAGAGGTGACGAAAAAGTGAACCAGCTGGAAAAGAGCGGTGTAACAAGTGAATTCATACCTGTAGGCCCTGAACCAGTCCTGCGACTAGCGTCTTACTGCATCCGGATGGCTACTCCTGGAGTTTTAAGCTGCTGCAGTTTGACACATCGTGTTTTCATCAAAACATCGTGCTTTCATCAGAAGCAGTTCAAAACTGTGGGAGTTTCAACTTGTAACAGTTTCAAACTCCGGGCGTTACAATCTCTGGACGTTTCAAACTCCGGGAGTTTCAATCTGCGGGAATTTCAAACTCCAGAAGTTTCCAGATGCGGGCGTTTCAAGTTTCAGGCGTTTCAAACTCCCGGAGTTCCAAACTCCGAGCGCTTCGAACGCCAAGCGTTTCAAAGTCCAGGTGATCCAAAATTCATGAGTTTCACGCTGCAGCAATTTCAAACTCCGAGCGTTTAAAACTCCTGGAGTTTCAAAATCCGTGAGTTTCGTACTCCGGGAGCTCCAAACTCCGGGATTTTTCAGCTGCGGGCGTTTCAAATTTCAGACGTTTCAAACTTCGGAAGTTCCGACTTCCGGGAGTTTGAAACTCCGGGGGTTTCAAACTCATAATGTTTCAAACTGCGAGTGTGTCGGACTGCTGTATTGATGCGTGCTGGAGCAATGTTTCACGTAAGCATACTTTTTTGATAAAAAAATCGTGATTTCATAAAAATATCGTGTTTTCATCAGAACATAGCGTTACAACCAAAATATCGTCTCTTTATCAAAAGCAGTTTGAAACTGCGGAAGTTTCATTCTGCAGCATAATTAGAGGGACCAAAACAAGTCTCACGCAATGGAAAGATGAATAACTCGTTGTGAGGCATGATAACATTGTATACATTTTCTGGTCTTAGAAGGGGTATTGATGGTCGGGGGAAATATATTTGAAATGGAAATATATCTATATTTTAGATATATATATATATATCGATGACATTGTGTTATTACTCAGAGAGGAAGAGGTATTGGGGAGTATGATGAGGAGACTAGAGATATGCCTTATAGGAAAGAAATTGATATTAAATTCAGATAAGGTGAAAGTAATGCTATTCAACAAACAAAGCAGTAAGAAGGAAAAGAGGAAAAAGTAGTGAAGAGGTGAAGAAAATTAGCATTAGAGAGCATGTAAGGAAAAGTGTAAAAAGAGAAACGGTTGTAATGAAGAAGGTCTGAGGAATACGAGAGACAATTTTTATGGAAGATTTTGAAGGGAGAATGAGAATCTATGAGGCGTTAGTGTCGAGTATATTAATGTATAGCGTGGAAATATGGTGGTGGAAAGAATATACGAAAGTGGACAGATTGCATGAAAAATATATATTTGAAGAAAAAGTATTGGAAAGCGTAGCCGAACGATAGTGAAAACATGTCTGGATGAGAGGGAATCGTAAATAGGGGAGGAAAGCGAATGGAAGAGAGAGAAAAGTACTTGAACAGGAATGGTTGGGAATGTGAGAGATGTGAAGAGATTTAAAAATATTGTCTGGAAGAATGTGATACGATCAAAAAAGGAAGCATGACAGTGGGAAAGATTCTACATAAAAAGGTAAAGTTGGAGATGGTGGAATGATTGCGGCAACTAAGGAGGAAGAAGAAGGAAATGGGAGTTTTGAAAGAGAGAGGAACAGTTAGAATAAGTATGATAATAAAATAAGAAGATTGTAGTATTTGAGTCCCCCGCATTTTGGGCCTGCTTGGTGTGGGACGCTGTTCCATGGAGAGTCTATAAACTATGGTACTTGTATTATTGCTAGGCTAGAAAATGTGTGTGAGCGTGCGAGGAGAGTGTTCAGTTGGAAGCTGGTCAGCGACCCTACAATATGTTTCAAATTTAGTATACTGCGACATGTATTTCTTTCTTTTGATAATAAATCTCGTTAGTGTTATTATTTGAAATCCGGTTGACCTAATTTTATCCCTACAATTGGGGAATCGTTCGGGATAAAAGAATTCAATCGCGAGTTCGTGAAGAAAAGACGGAGTGCAGTGAAATTCGTTCAGCAAAATGTCGACGTTTGGAGAGCAGATGGCTAAGTTAGATAAATTGAGTGTACAAGAACTAAAAGTGAAGTTAAGTGAATTCGGACGTTCTGTGTCGGGTGCGTAGGCAGTGTTAAGAGGTCGGCTTCGAAAGGCTCTGACGCAAGACATAAAAACGGCGGATGACGAGGCCATGTCAAATAAAGACGTCACATCTTCGGAAGACGAGGAAGACGAAGTGGATTTCAATTCTCTGAAGGTGAAAGAGCTGAAATTCAGGTTACGACGCTTAGGCCTGAAAACGACGGGAAACAAGGTGGAGTTGAAAGACCGTCTATCGGCAGCATGGCAAGATGGCGGCGGAAACAACGAGGACGACGAGAACCTAGGCGACAATCACAATGATCCAGAGGCATGCATTGATGGAAACGACAGGGCACTACTGACTCGAAATGACAAGAACGATGAAGAGCTGAGACGGCGAAACGAGGCGAGGTGCAAGGTGCAGCCGGAGAGAACACAAAGAACAGATGACGCAACTATTGCAGAAAATCGGAGTTCTCGAGTTTGTCCGCTGCCTGCTGACAGACGAGTGACACAAAATTTAATGATGACATTCAAAGATGTAGAGGGAACGCTGGGCACATTAAGTGGAGATGACGGACGAAATGTGGAGCATTAGATAGAGGAGTTTGGGGAGACGGCCCTGATTTTCGACTCGGGCGACATACACAAAGCCATTTATGCCAGACGATTCCTATGGGGCTCGGCGAAATCATTCGTCGGTTTTGAAGACTGCAAGCATTCTTGAGACGACATAAGGGGGGCATTGATAGGTAAATTCAGTCCGAAGATTAGCAGCTACCACGTTCATCGAAGGTTGCAGCATCGAAAAAAGAAGAGCGATGAGACCTATCACGAGTATTGTTATCGCATGATGGGGATTAGAGCCCAGGTCGATATGGAACAAAGCGCGATAACCCAATACATTATAGAAGGTATTGATGGTGATGAAGTGAGTAAAATGATTGTGTTTGGGGCGAATAATATTCGCGAGCTCATAAGTAAAGAATGTCCGATGAAAAGTGCCCGAAATGTTTTAAATGCAAAGAGTACGGGCAACGGTTCCGGAATGTAAAAAAGTCATAGATTCGGATTAAAGGAAAGCGTTTAATGTACTTAAAACAAATTCAGTAAGGCATTACAAAACTGTTTCGGTAAAGGAATAGAATGTGAAGCTTTAGTTGATACCACGAATAGGTCCCAGAACATGTGATGCGCGACGATTTGTTATTAGGTGCAGACTTTTTAAATACAATTGATTTGCATTGTAAAGCTGGGAAGATAAAAATTTCACGTATTGAGCAAATTTTTGAGGGAAGTGAAATCAACCGAATTGATGCAATTCCTGAAGAAACAAAATTGACGCTCCACATTTAAGAACTGAAGAGAGTAGTAGAGCAGTCGAAGCACTTGTTGATAATTACGAGCCGCGTGAGACAAAACGGGTAGATATGAAATACTAAAAGATGATATACCAGTTCATCAGAGTGCTCGCATACTCGCGCCCGTAAAAAAGAAAATAGTATTCGATCAGATTGACGAATAGTTGACGTCAGGAATTGCGAGGCGCTCTAATTCAGATTATGCTAGTTCGATCGTATTAGCAAAGAGAAAAGATGGATCACCGATAATATGTATCGATTTTGAGAACTTAAATGAGAAGATCATTAAAAATCGGTATCCGTTGCCAATAATTGAAGACCAGTTAGATTGTTTGCGAGGTGCGAATATGTTTAGTAAACTTGACCTCATCAATGATTTTTTTCATGTGCCGATTGAAGATTTCAATTGTAAATACACGACTCTTGTTGTACCGGGCGGACATTTTGAGTTCCTTCGGCTACCTTTTTGACTTTGTAATTCGCCGGCATACTTTTAAAAGTACATTAACATTATATTTAGAGATTGAGCTGCCAGTGAAAGTGTTGTAATTTATATACACGATCTGGTCATTCCTTCCGTTGATGGAGCTGAAGGTTTAGAGCGATTAGAAGAAGTTCTCAAAGTAGTAAGCGAATATAGTCCATTAATTAACTGGAAAAAATGTCAATTTTGCAAACGAGGGTTGATTCTTCAGGTTATATAATAGAAGGGGGTACAATCAAACAGTTGGATGAAGAGACGCAAGCAGTAAAACAATTTCTCGAACCAAAAAATGTAAAATCGGTGTAAAGTTTTTCAGGGCTTACAGGCTTCTTTTCTAAATTTATACCAGGATATGCTAATATCGCAAGGCCTTCGACAAACTTGGCAAAAAATTATGTATGTTTTCAGTTTGGAAAGAAAGAAAGGGGAGCGTTTCAAAAACTTGAGAATATGTTACGTCAACAACCAGTACTTGCTTTGTACTCTCCGAATGCTGAAACCGAGCTGCTAACTAACGCTTCGTCCTTAAGGATTCTTGATATAGTGATATATCTTTATATAGCAAAACGACGAGGACAGGCAGCTAAATCCGATCCGTTTTCCCAGCTGAAAGACGAGCAAAACAGAGGAGAAGTACAACAGCTACAAGCTGAAGGTTTTGGCAATCATCAAAGCCTTTAAGAAGTTCCGTAATTATCTTATTGACTTGCCATTCAAGATAGTTATTGATTGTGAGGTTCTCACATAAACGATGTCGAAAAAGGATATTTCACCACAGATATCTCGATAAGCACAGATCTTGGAGGAGTACCAGCTCACTATCGAGTACCGTGCGGGCACTAGGTTGAAGCACGTACATGCGCTTAGTCATTACCCGATACCTGGTCCTGGTGATTAGCGAAGAGTTGGACACCACTTTAGAGCAGATGAGAAGAAGCCAAAAAATGGATAACGAACCATCGGAACTGATGACTCATGTGCAGCAGGACAGAGTTGCAGGTTGCGTTGTCAAGAACGGACTTTTCTGTAAGGAGGTCCAACAGGGGTGGCTCTTAATGTTACTCGAGCAGATGCAAGATGACATAATTCGACGATGCCACGAACAGGGTCACTTAGGAATGAAGAAAACGGAGCAGCTGATTAAGAGAAACTATTGGCATCAAGGTGCAGGAAGAAATCTAGAGGTGGATACAATACTGTGTTGCTTGTATCCTAGCAGAGCAAAAACATGGCAAGCCAGAGGGATTCCTACATTTTCTGGATAAAGAAGAAGGACCAATGGACACATATCATCTTAACCATCTGGGACCTTTACCTTCGACCAAAAATAACTACAATCACATATTCGCTGTTATCAACGCATTCACTAAGTTCTTGTGGCTCTACCCAACAAAGACTACAAATACCGTAGATGTGATTGGTAAAATACTCAGACAGTCTGCTGCGTTCGGCAACCCGAAGTGAATAATAACAGATCGGGGCGCAGCATTTACGTCCTTCGAATTCGAAAATTACTGCGAAGGAGAAGGTATCGCTCATTCTATCATCGTCACAAGAGTAACGAGAGGCAATGGACAGGTGGAGCGCCTAAACAGGACGTTGATTCCGATCCTGACGAAGCTAACAGCACCATCGTCAAGTGACTGGCCTAAGTACATGCAGAAAGCTCAGCAATATATCAATCACATTCCGACCAGGAGCACAGGAATATCGCCGTTCACTCTTCTTTTAGGAACCCGAATGAGACTCTGAGAGGACACGAGAATAGCTGAAATTATTGAGGAGAAGTAAGCGACTCTCTTCTTGGAAGAGCGAGACACTTTAAGAGACAGCGCCAGAGAGTCTGCCGGGATTCAAGCCGCAAACAAAAAAAAACTACAATAAGAAACGCAAAATAACGAGCTGATATCTTGAAGATGACCTGGTGGCGATTCGTCGTAAGAAAGGAGGACCAGGGCTCAAAATCTGTGCAAAGTTCCTCAAACTCTACAAGGTGACTCAAGTTCTAAGGAATGATCGATATTTGATGCAGAATCTAGGACAAGGAGAGGGACCTAGGATGACTCCGACCTCGGTGGATAACATGAAACCTTCGGCACGAACCAATTCATTGAATGACGCCTGAGGGCAGACGTCCTTGTCAGGACGGTAAAGTGTAGTATTTGAGTTCCCCGCCTTTTGATCCTGCTTAGAGTGTGGCGCTGTTTAGTGGAGAGTCTAGGAACTATTACTGCTAGGCTAGAAAATGTGTGTGAGCGTGCGGGAAGAGAGTTGACTCGAAGCTGGTCCACGACCCGACAATATGTATCAAATTTATTATACTGCGATATGTATTTCTTTCTTTTAATAATAAATCTCATTAGTGTTAATATTTGAAATCCGGTTGACTTAATTTTATCCCTACAAGATAAACGTTAAATCTACAAGTTTAAGAGGAGAGTTGAAGGTAGAATGACAAGAGGAAATATATAGAATTAAGATGCCTGAGGAAAGAGACGCAAGACGTTGACAACGAATAGTTAGGTCAATGCGTTAGGGCGACGTGAGAAGTATGTAAAAGAAGTATTGCAATACGATGAGGCCAATAGTCATTAGGCAAAGCGTTTAGATACTAAGTTGAGGATGAGTGTTAGGATAATATGTGAAAAAAAGAAGCAAAATTAAAATGTATGTATGATTAGAAATTAATAAATAGTGTAAATATGTATGATCGCGATATAGCAGACTCGCCTGCATAATTGGGCACATAATTCAATTTTCAGAGCCACAGTGACTTATTGCCAAAATAGGAAAATTCTATCTTCATCAAGTCCAGCTTGAAATCCAAAAGCCACTCTAGGTGGAATTTAAATTTTCACTAATCCGGAATATTCTTAAATAGTTAACTACCTCTTATTAATAAATTGTAAAATACATCTCATAATTGAACTGCTTAACTTATCTTCTTTTTTATATTATTTTATATTATATTATTCTTTATATCACATAGAAGAGCAACGTTACAACGCTCATATTATGCTAGTACAGTATATTTTCACAAAGAAATCCACCTAAAAGGAATGCACACATTCAGCTTTCACAAGAATATTTTTGTTTGTTTCAAGAATGCGCTACCCTACTGTCAGTTATTCCACTGATAGGGCATATGGGCACCAATTAAGTGACTTTCATTGACTGACTTGAAGAAACGATCATGCAGAGCATCCTGATCCTCTATTGGTTCCGTCACGTTGGCAGTCTCGCCATATATCTGTACTTTCTCTCTTTTATACTCATCAGGGTTTTTTCGCTCTTCATGGGAAGATTCCATTTAGGAACCACTAATGGACAAAAAAGACGAAAGCTTATTATTCCAAGGACGTACTCGCGATGCTCATCTACTACCACCGAACGAAAATGTTCTATGAATAAAGGATGAACAGTATGTAGACGTCGTTTAAATTCGTAATGTCTAACGTTCGATAGTTCGATGGCAGAAGGATGAACTGGAATACGAGTAAACGGCCAACGTAATCCTGTAAAAAAAGGAGAAGTCAGAAATTATTTATTTTATTTACTACTAAATAAATTGAATAGATGATCATATACATTTCAAATCAGGCAGATTCTACACTTTAAGTCGCAGAATCTCTCCTTGTTTTTTCATAATGTGTCCCCTTAGGGTTTATAGTACATAACCTCCGTTTCTTACAATTATAACGCTACATGCATATTTTATATTATCTTATTTCTATTATTTACAACTATTCACATATATTTCTATACCTGAATCCTGACTTCTATTTCTTATGGTAGAGCAATTTTTGAAGCACGAGCAAACACCCAACCATTACGTACAAATCTTTACGTTTCTAAGCGACTAAGTGACTTCTGTTTCCCTCTACTGTGTCTTTTCTTCAACCTCAACCTTGCTATTTTGCACATTAAATCTTTCAGTCTCTCTCAGTTGCTCCTCAACCCCCCCCCCCCCTTCCCTTTTTTTCATCCACCCCTGGGCCAGTCCTCCCTCCTTTGAAATATTTATCACATTCTCTTGTCGGCTTCCTTCAACCTTCATTCCCTCAAAGAGGGAATTTTCTTTCCCTCATCCCATACTTGATCCCATGTTTCCTCATCCCATTCACATATCCTGCATTTTCTGTTCTTCTTCTTTTGCCAATATATCCCTTCTCTCACCTCGACTCCCACTCTGAATTTTGCTATTCTTGTCCATCTTCTCTCTCCCCTTCCCTTTTCCAAACACTTTGGTACTCCTTTCTTTATCATCTTAACAATTTATTATATTTTGACTCCTCAAACATTCCCCATATTTCTAATGAATGTATTTTCTGTCGTTTTTTTTTTTAATTCTTTATAGTGTAATCCAGTTCCATCTCCTGTATCTCTGTTCGTAAAGAACTCCTTTCTTCTTCCCATTTCGTTAATTATATTTCCTTCTCTATCCTTACTTCCGCCACCCTCAAATACTTTTTCGCTAACTCCCCTCTCTTCCCCTTCCTCAGCTTCCCATCACATTTCAACACCCTCTTTCCCGCTGTAGTACACACGTTTTTCCATAAACATCCATAGTTTTAATCTAATGCAGATATTTTAATTCTCTTTCCGGATTCTGAGATGAGTTTTGCCGTCCTATTTCGACGTCCTTCAAAAAATCTGAAAAAAGTTCAAAATTAGCAACATGGCAAGGTTTTCTGCAAACATAAAAAGTCGATTTTAAGAAAACTCACGCTTATATTTTTCTGTCATCTTTTTTTTGCCTCTTATAAGGAAGACGTGCAATGAGTTTCATGTGATCCTAACAGTTTTTTTGGCCAAGAGAATTATTTTTTTCATGAAATTGATTTTTCGCATCTTTCATGGAAACAAAAAAAGCTAAAAAGAATGTTAAAATGAAAGTTTGCACGTCTAGAAAAGTTCTACAAAAAGTAACTCTTGCTCTCATGTGATATCTTGCACGGCTTACGAGAGGAATTGAAAAATTATATTTTCAGGCAAAAAATCCTCTTGGCCTCAAAAATCAATAATAGAGCGAAGTGAAAATCCTGAAATTATTGAATTATAAGTTCAATGAATTTGACGCATTTTTCATACGCACAATTTCTACTAGTGAACAATAATGAATAATTAGAAATTTAAAAAAAGGGTCAAGTTAGAAATTTTTGAAAATGTGCAGAAGACATGTTTCTTTATTTAGCCATACAATGTATGCACGCGTTTTGATAAGACTCGAATATGACGAACCTGAAATTTCTGTAGCTTGATTAAAAGAAACATGTTATCATTTTCCTTTTTCGGAATAAAATCTTTTGAAGAACTAAGAAATTTTGGGATTTTGGATTTTTTGCGATTTTGAAACGTTTCAAACACCCCGACATATTTAACTTTTTCTAAAAGAGTGCGCATTTATTCAATTAAAAAAAAAGCACGGTCAAAATGTAAAATTGGGAAAAATACGAAAAATTCGATTTCATGAAAATAGAATTGTCCTAGCTGCAAAAATTGTTAAGCCCCCATAAGACTCAAAGAATATTCTCCTAATGAAAGATCAAATTCAGCGAAAACTGGCAAAAAATTTGAGTGTGAGTTTTTTGTTACAATTGACTTTCTATACTTTCAAAAATATCGCCACCATTTTGTTAATGAAATTTTTTTTAATTTCTATTACGGGCTTTGTAAACAGGATGTTAAAACTCATCAGAATGCGAAAATAAAAACGTTCATTAGTGCCTCTCATATAATTCCTCAGATTTTCAACTCGATTACTCAATTCGTGTGGACGGAGTTGTTGCAAGAAAAAATGTCGGTGAGTAAGGAATCGGGTAAGTATAGCATGGCCTTAATCAGAAAAATACGTTTGGCCTAATTTCCTTTCAAAAACAACATATTTTGTGGCCTAAAAATTCTGCTACTTGAAGTCGAGAAAGTGCCAGATTTGGAATGTATTCCATCAAATCACAAATGGGTAATTGTCAAATTAGCGGCAAACTTGAAGTCCAGGCAATAAGAAAATTACGTGGAAAGTTTTTGTTTTGTTTTCTAAAGTAATGAATACTTTCTATCATCACCTACAGGATGTTCAGTTGGGTTTTTCAGTTTCTATCAAAATCACTTTCATTTATTATGCAAACACCCGAAACATCATCACCGTCCTCTGTTCCATCCTCCATCTTTACATCGATAAAATTATTCCCTCCGTTCTTTTGAACAATATTCTGAAAAAGCATATTGTATTATATTTATGGCCTTTACAGGAGCAAAACTATAATCTGTGACAATTTTTCAATTCAAGTGAATACTTCCATAAAACGTTTAAAGTCTGTCCCTAGATGTTCGTCATTTTTTTCTTCATTACTCTCCGAAAATGTTTTTAAATGAAATTCCATTGTTGAAATTGAATTACGAATAGAGGACTAGTGAGCATCAGGGACCAGGAGCGAATTCTGAGCGAGCCAAAAGAAGGTTTTGAACCCCGATCTTTAGATCAGATACTGAAGAGTAAAACTATATCTTAAAGAGGAGTCTTCCTATCCCTCAAGGTCAGAGTTTCTTACACTTCAAACAATTCAAGAAAGGGTTCAAAGAGGCATCACAGGTACCTGAAACGAATCCCCAGGGGAGTAAGTTTGCACTGAAGGAACTCCACCCCTACTCCGATACTGATGTGATCAGAAGAAGATGGGCGAGTTGAAAGGATAGGAACTGTTTGCTCCTCTGAGGCTTAGAACCTTCAGAGATCGAAACCCTAGGATCTAAACTGTTAAGTTGTTCGAAAGCAGTTCGATCTCTTAGTGTACCTGTTCTGAATCTTACAGGAAGCATCTTTTTAAAAAATACGCTTCACTCAATGGCGCCACCTACCATTATTTTCGAAATGCTCACAACATTTGCCTGAGCACAATGAGGGCGGAGCATGAATGTCATAAGTAGTGAAAAATTTGAATTTCACGTAATATATATTAAGGTTTTTAAATATTTTTGAAAATAAATCACCATTAATCGGTAATTTATGAATATCTAATTTGTTAACTACTTGTAAATTATTTAAATGTAATGTACAAATACTCAAATACCTAGTGATTTGTCAAATGATTTCCT
>JAUMHM010096612.1:0-24676 GCA_032362435.1 Melikaiella ostensackeni
CACAACGAGTGTCTATAGGATCCCACATGCAGGGTACTTGGTCAAAAACATTTCTTACGTAAGATTTTTTTAAGTCTGCGAATCACTAAGAAATGAAAGCTGAACAAATTTCATTGTAAACAGCTGTTCGTCGGCGCGATCTAGTGTTTACTGTAGTATGTACGAGTAGCAAATTAAATGGAAATAGAATGTATGTAAACCTATTGATAATTTTAATGGTATCATGTGTAATTTACCACCAAAGCTTGCTTATAATAAATGTAATAAACATATATTCATAAAAAATAATATATAACATAACACTACTGTAACTTAAAATGTTGTTCGCTGCAACACGACACATTGATTACCATTTTGAAGGTCTCCTTGATGTTCTGGAAATAAGATTTTCGGTATAAGAAAGCAAATTTATTTGATACCTGTGAGGAGGCAGAATGCTCATAAGGTGAATACAAATAAATACATCTATACTGAATACACCCATTGTACTTCGCAGTGTCATTTATTTTGAGTTGATCTAGAGGAAAATTTCATCTTTATTGACCTGGTAAAAATAATAGTATATAGTTCGTAAAGGTTAGGTATACATCGTCGAATTTTTCACCAAGTCGCTCGTATTGGTAACTTGAAAAGGCGTCACAATCGCTCATTTTGTGCTCGATAAATTGAGTGCAAAATGATATTTTGCGAAGAGCGCATGTGCAGTCGTCACCATACTTGGAACCAGCCACATTGTGTTTACTTTAGATGCATGAGGAGGTGCGAATGTTGAAACTGTGCGCAACTGATTGTTAAAGAGGAACATGCGATGAATAAAATCGAAGATTTGTAATGACCTTGGAATATCCAAAGATTTTCGAAAGAAATCTAAAAACTTACAAGAATTCAAGGTATCCGAAAATTTCTCAATTTTTTTGGTTATTTATGTAAATTTGTAGGTAATTTATGGTTGCTTTGGGTTAGTTCCAATTCCCTAGTCACAATCGTTCTGTCAAGTGTATAATGCTAGAAGTCATAATGCTAGAAGTGAGGTTATGATTCAGGCACTCCTGTAAAGTAACGTGAATTGAAATGCGCAAGCACAACTGCTAGAAAAAGCCTTTTTGGAGCTTTTTCAACCCCTATCTCAAAATAAAATACACCATTGATTTTGCCAAACCCATCCCAAAGTGGTTTTGATTATTTTTCTGTTTTCTTAAGAATAAGTATAGTGTTTTTATAAGATTCTTTTCTGTAGATGTGTTTGTTTATTTTTTGTTTGTTAATAGGCGGACGAGGGACCCAGATGGGGGCACCGTTGTCGCTAAGGCTATGAAGCTTATTGTACCACACCGTTAACACTGTTCGCGTTGCGATTTCCTGGGATTCCATAAAATAGGCCACAAAGATTTGCTGCTTGAGACTGGCTATTGCCGAGCAATGGCATGAGACATGCTGGGATGTCTCGTCATCCTGGCCGCATTTCCTGTACTCTGTCGTGGGATTTATTCCCATTTTGTGCTTATGATAGTTCAAATAGTTGTGGCCAATGAGCATCTAAACGAATATCCTCAGGTTTTTCTTGGGTAAATTTAGGGTTTCTCTGGCTCTGTCCATCATGTGCGTATAGCCTAGGATGGCTTTTGCCTAACGGCAACCTTGGTTTTGTTCTCAGTACTCCCAATGCTTTGTCCCCATTGAGCTTTGATAGCGATCCCGATGCACCAAGACACTAGCTCCAGTACAGGTCCCGAGTCTATGTACTCACTTCATGTGCCGCTCTTCAGCAGCTGGTCAACCTTTTCGTTGTCCCTGATCCCTGTATGGCCATGACCCGACATGAGGGCCATGTTATTATTTTCCGTCAGTTTGTTAAATGCCTCTTTGCATTTCTAAACCAGATCTGTTAATGTTAATGATTTGTAATGTCGCTTGGTGATCTGGACAGATTGTAACTTGTCTGTCAGCAGCTTTTTCCTCTATTAGTGTCTTAGCGCAGCGAAGGACGGCCAGGATCTCCGTCTCAGAGATGGTGTCATGTCGTCCAAATGACATGCCCATCCCCCACCTTCCTGCGATGTCGGAGATTTCTACTGCCGACCCGCCGTCTCTTTTAGAGCCATCTGTGTACTAGGTTGCCTCATAGAGAAGCGGGCTACTATTTGCTTTCCACACATCCCTGTTTGGGATGAAGACACGGAAAGCCCTGGTGAAGTTAAAGCGTTTTGCTATTCCGTCTTACCTCATTTCCAGAATTGCCAGTGTATTGATGTCACTTGGAAGCCTAGCAGTCCTCCAAGTTCATCTATGTGTTCTTGCCAGGCGGTCCATCGCCCAAACTGCCCCGGCGGTTATTGCACCTCGTGCCCCTACAGCCCTACAGGTTGCGATAACCGAAACTTCACTTCAAATATATCATATATTAAAGAAGTACATTATATCTTGGTAACAGCCTTTTACTGGAGTGCGTGAGAGTCGTAGCGATCGAGAGACAAGCGTTGCGGTATTATCGGCAATGATCCTTAGTTTTCGATATAGCTTATAGCTTTTTTTTGAGCATGAGCATATACTCCTAGTATGCCGTATTGCTGTTCTGTAAAATTCCAACAAGTGTTTGAACGAATTTTCTGATACTGTGACTCCGATTGACCCAGAGTTATTTCAAGGCCAAAAATAATGTCGGACAGGGTTTTCATTTCTCTCATAATGTTATTTCTGTGATATTCTTTATCAGCATGTATCAGCATTTATTAATTTATCAGCATATTACGGACACAAAAAATTGATCAAAAATACAATACGAGCTTGCATGATATAAGAAAAATATATATGGTCAGCGTCGAGTGAAATATTTCTTTAGACCCCTGCCCACTGTTACGCATCGTAGTTTTCATTTTGACGCCTCCCTAAATGTGTTACGTGTTTAATGATGGTCTCTTAACGTTATTCCTTGTCCTACTTGTCTCATGATGACGCCACTTACCGGCTACATTTGTCTGTTTCAGAAAATGAACAGTTCTAATCAAAATATTCGTTCTCTCAGCACAAGAGGATATTACATCATTTTCTGTCGACGCCAGGACCACATAAGATCCCGTATATATATATATTAGGTGAGTATTGATCATTTCAATTTCCAAATGGGAATGAACATTATGCATGAAGAAAGGGCCGTATTCTGACCAAGGTGAAAAAAAATACCATGAGTTTCTATAGACATTATATAATATCTCTATAAGAGTACATTCTATACAAATTGTCTAGAAAATTGGAAATACAGATTTGCTACATAATAGATGGAAAATGCAGAATAAATAAAGAACAACATCAAGAGAAGTATGAATCCCACAGCTTTCAATCAAAATAAATTGCGCCTATGCAAGCTTCATCTAAATACATGTAAATTCAAGGTGAATTCAAGCAAACTCAACATGAATTCAACCTATTGGATTTTTTTCCACTTTTTCTTCTATATATCAGGGATACCCAACTGATAGTTCTCTGACTCGCTTTTTTCCCTTTCTCTGGCCGCTTCTCTATGCTTTCTCGTCGCATACTTGTTCACTTGGTTCGCTCTCTACCGAACCTGTTAGGCGGTGGGGATTGACGAGTGACAGGTTTTGGCACTTTGTTCTTGCGTTGACCATGCCTTTTCTGTATGATTTTAAAGAGAATAAGCAACTATTTTCTGAAACAGGAAAACTAATTTCAAAACCAGAATTTTTTTGGAAAACTACTATCGGTTATCAATATATAGAGGCCTGAGGTTTTGTCTGGTGCACCACTTCCTTGACTTATGACTTCTCTTACGCGAATCCGATTGGACTTTTAATATAGTGATTTGAGAAGTTCTATTCCTATACTTCGAGACTATTATATTAATTTTATTTAATCATTGTATGTCCAAATATAATTTATTCTCTGTAATAAGTGTCGCTTCCAGAGATTTATTCCTGATTCAAAATAGTATGTTGTGAATCGTGTGGAAGATATAGGTGATTTCAAATGTGTGTGAAGTTTCTTGTCCGGACGTAGCGAGCGCAGCAATCACACAAGTGAATCGCCTATATCTACAAAACAATGTACGCACGATATTTTTTCCAATTACCTTAGATGGAAATGCGGCTTCAAAGCGAGTTGAGAGACAAGAAAAATTATGGATTCTTCACAGAGGAATAGCGAGAAGTAGTATTCCTGTAAGTGGGCAGTGGGAAGGAAGACCTCCAAGAGATCGTTCGTGAAGATGGACGGGAAAGGAAAAGGGGAGACAATATTGAGAATAGGCAAACTGTATTCTTTAGAATACGCAAACGATATAGTTCTAGTAGCCGATTATGAAAGAGGAATGATTCTGACGATGAGAGCGTTTGAAGAGTATGTAAGAGAAAAAAATTTTAGGGTGAGTGTGATTAGGACTAAAATGATGTATTTTAGAAATAGAAAGTGTAGAGCAGAGTACGAATCGAAGATAAATAGCTAGGTATAGGAGTTGGCAGAGGAGTTCTATTACCTAGGCTTTTGGCTCGAAGCAGGAGGAGGAAACGAGCTTCATTTGAGAAAGAGACTGGAATGTACAAGTAAAGTAGTGGGATGAATGTGGGATATGGGGAACAGAAGGCTCAAGGACAACTGGAGGATGACAGTGTGGATGGTCGAAGTGCTAGTGTGGTCAGTGTTAAGTTATGAAGTGGAAGTTTGAAAATGAAACAAGCATAAGAGTGTGGAGAGGCTGCATGAGAGATTCCTCAGATAGATTGAGTTGGAGCTGCCCAAGTTATATGCTGAGAGAAGAAGTAGTACAAGAAGAAATGGTGGTCAGACAATTGAAAATATCCTGGAATTTTGAAGAGAAAATCAGAAGAGGGGAAGAAAGCAAGATTGCACAAGCGCATACCTGGGAGATTATGAACAGAGAGAGGAGGGGTAATATGGGATGTTCGAAATGGGAGAGGAAAGATGCGAAATGATGTTTGAGTGTGGTGCGCAAGTGAGGGCTCGTGAGTGACATGGAATAAAGGAAGAGATGAGGGCAAGGCAAGGAGAGGAAAGATAGGAAAAAATCTCGGTGTCAAGGTACAACAACTGGTATAGGATAGTAAAGAGTAAGGAGAAGCGAGAATTCCTATAAAAGATTAAAAGAAAGAGCAAAGGAAAGAGAGTTATGAAATCCAGAATGGGAGAGGGGATAAGAGCATGTAGGTATTGGACGAATGAAGAAGAGAATCTGTGTAGCGTGAGTTTAAGCAGGAATCATAGTTGCATGTGTTAGAGGGGTATACAGGTGACGAAAAGGAGAGGGGAGAGTATGTAAGAGAGAATAAAGTGGATTTTGAATATGAATGGTCAGGTTAAGGAATAGATGAAGAAGATGGAAGAGATGAGCGAAAGTGCTGATTGCACGGGGTACGAAAAGCCAAAAAATTACCCCCAAAGGAGGAGAATAAGGAAGCAGTTTTGCGGAATTGAGTTACGGTATTGAGATGAATAGTGGTGAGAGGAAACAGAAGCCCAGGGCAAGGTCGTAAGCGTATAGGATTAAGATTAATGGACAAGACGATATTGTAAAAATATTTAGTAAGGTAGCATATAAGGATTGTAGATAGGAAAATATGTAATGGATCTCTGTAAAGACTCTTGAGCCCGTGAAAGGGAGAGAGTATAAACAAATAAAGAAAAAGAAAATATATTCTGTGAATAACTCGGTGATTTAATTTGCTTTTTATTTTTCTGTGAGCCTTTATTGTATATGTATATATAAAAGCGATTGTCAAAGAGTCTATCGTTTGACGAATTCTCATTAGAAAGAAAAAAAAGTGATACAAAATATCGGAGAAAAAAAATAGATTATAATGCACATATATATGCGGAGTATTGAGAGCTAGGTAATGTAAACACAAAAAATATATATGCATATGCACATATGTACATAACTACATGTAATACATTCTTACACATGCTCAAACGCCCTTCGTATCGTATGTGTTATCAATGAGTGATTTCGAGGGTGGGATTTGAAGTGTTAAGTAAGTGACAAAAAAAAAGTTCTCTGAAGTGGTATTGTGAAGGTGCATTTCTGATCGTTGTAGGCAGTTTGTTTCAAAGGCGAGCACCACGAATAATGAACGACCTTTGCATTTCACATGTGCGGTGAAGCTGGAAGTACAGATTTCCTTTCACGGAGTTTAGAATGTATTGGTAGATCTTTGTCAATAGAATGAAAGAGATTAAAGAGATTAAAGAGGTATTGCGGAGCTTCCGTGCTGAATAAGCTATACAGCAGGTTGCCCATAAAAAATTGTCTTTTCTTAGCGACATTGAGAAGTCCTGCTCTCTCTCTCTCTATATTGAGTAATATGTTCACTTTTAGGGATGTTATAAATAAATCGAATAAAAGCATTAAGTGAGAGCTCGAGCTTAGCATTAAGCTCATCAGTGAAGCAGCCGTAATCAAAGAAAGGTAGGATAAGGCTTTCAACTAGGAGGATACGAGTGAGGATAGGAAGAGAATCTTTATTTCTGTCAAACTGTTGGAGAACTCTAGAGGTTTTCTTTGAAATATCCGAAACTTGTTCATTCCAAGAAGGATTGGAATTAAGAAAATAGCCCAGATCATTCACAGATTTCACAAAAGGGATGATACGTCCGTTGATAAGAAGAGGAGGTTGGTTCGCAATTGCTTCAGGTGATGGAGAGAAAAAGGGTCCTGTAATAATAGCTTCTGTTTTAGCTGGGTTGAGAGTGAGACCACAAGTCAAAGCCCACTGAACCACCAAATCGATATCCTCCTGTAAATTTTGAAAGAGGTTCTTAAGCGTAGCAATAGGCCCGGACAGATATAGCTTAAAATCGTCGACATATTTGTGATACTTGCAATGTCAAAGCTCGCTACCAAGATCACAGGTGTAAATATTGGATAGAGTGGGGGCAAGAGTGGATCCTTGAGAGACATCACTCTTGACCTTACCACAAGCAGACCGCTCACCGTGGAAATAAAAAATTAAGAAGTACGCAATACTAATTATATTTATCATATAACACTCCATATTAATTTTTCATACTAAAAATGAAAAAATATTTCGTAACCCTGAAATTGAAATGAAATAAATCGTGGAAATAGTAATTCCCCCCATCTTTTTAAATATTGTTGCCAGTTTCCGAAAAATCTCTAATTTTCATTTTTTTCATAATATACGAAGTATGACTATTTTTCAAAAATTGTGATGGCCAAGATAAGTAAGATGATAACGATGTGAATGGTAATGTGATTCTGGGGATCCAATAGCCCCAAATAAAGAGAAAGCAAAAATTAAAAGCATAGAGAGGGTCCACGCTTACGAAGAAACTTCAAACGATCAACTTGGTGAAGTTGAAAGGACTGTATTTGAATACCACATGAGTAATATCCCTCTCAGTGAATTACGAAACGAAAATGAAACGAACGGAACGATAACGAACAAAACGAATCAGAACGAGCCCGTAATTTTGGTGTCAAATGCTACAGGAGGAACGACTAGTGGTGGGCAGGAGCGAAGTGGATAACAGTTGTTGCAAGTTAACAGCAAATTACGCCGAACTATAACAAAGCTTATGAATCAATATGGACAGTTGCTAACTAGCACTACATGTGCAATGAAGAGCATGGAGAAAAATCAAAAAGTGATCAGCACTGAGTTCCAACAAGTACAAACTTCAATGAACGAGCAGGCCGAACGATGGAAACGGGTCGTGGATGAAATTCTGGAAAGACTCAATCTATGAAACGTGAAAAATGTCATTCAAAATCGCTTGCGAGCGAAGTTAAGTATACAATGAAACTTGATTTGATTAATAAAGAATCCGAAACTTAACGTGATTATAAACTCACTACACAAACGAAGTTCAAAAATTTTTATGACTATTTATCATCAGAACTTCGAACGAACGATTTGTTATATATAATAGACTTGAATGCAGAACCAAATAGGGAACGTGGCGAAGCAACGATTGAAAAAAATAAATCTAAGGTAATAGACATTTTAGTAAACCATTTAGAATAAAATTATCATTCGAAGGTTTTTCACACGAAAGATTTAGTAGAAATAATAAACAAAATTTTAAGGATTGAAACGATATGAAACAAATTTGGCTTCCGTATTAATCAGAAAACAACTATATATTATACAATACGTACCAAGAAATGATAAGACATCAGAATTCTGTGATAGAATTGAACAGGTCATTAGAAATTTATAAAACTTACCTGAAACTAATCCTTTTCCTGACGAAGAAAAACGAGATGCCTTCTGTAATGCCATTGTGGCAACAGCTTCTGAGGTGTAAGCCGTCGAATTCATGACTAAAAATACTACGTGTAAAAGTCTGAATCATGATCAACTGAAGACCAACTGAATTTATTTGCAGAAGCAAATAATAACCAGGGTAAAGCTGCGTATCCAAGAGCTGCTCTCAAAACTCTCAAAAAAAGAACGAAACTGTCTTCACAAGGGCAGAGGACTAACAAAATGTTAGGAGTTTCACGAATTTACGATCACGATGAAGGGCCGGCGTAACCCTCGTGAGTCTTGAGGACAAGGGACAACCCAAAAATGACAACTCTTTGCATCCACCTCGCAAGTGTTTTGAAATTTTTCCGGCACGCGGGTATGGGTTCGAGGTTACGAACCAGTGATGGTTTCACACCTCCGAGAGTACCGATGACAAGGACAATTATTTTAGCCGAAAATTCTTCGTACACTCCCCGCGACTCCCATATAAGGTCTCGGTACCTCTTCTTTTCTTCCTTCTCCTTGACTGTAATGTTGGCGTCGGCCGAAGTCAAAAATTCGATCACGAATATCGTTCGTTTCTCTTTGTCAAGTAGTACTATGTCAGGCCTTGACTGTACAACTTTTAGACTGAAGTCGAAGTTCCAGTAAATTTTGCACAACTTGTTCTGAACAATCGACTCTATCTCTGTGGGAGCGTTCGGCAGAACAGGGTCACGGTTGACACCATAAGAGCGACAAAGATGGTAATAAAGCACTCTTGAGGCCGCATTGTGCCTGTGGAGATATGTCGTTGCCGCCTCGGTGGGACACCCAGACAATATGTGCCGTAGGTGCTCAGAATGTGCATGTCACGCTCTGCATCTGTCGCTGGAAACTTCTTCACGTGAGACGCGGCCATGGTATGCCAAGGTGGAAATGACGCCTATGTATAGGAAGGTCTCTCCAGCGCAAGGCGTCTAATAACACTGCTGTTCACGAGTTCAGGTGGACATTGTTCCTCGGAGGTTATGAGGTTGTTGCACAGCTCCTTGAAACCATTGATGTGCTCAGTGTCTTCATGCAATGGGCGTTGAACTCCGTAAATCTTTCTTCAAAAAGTCTCTACCTCCTCGAACGTAGGCGAATTATTGACAGAAACAGAGGGATCGCTGAGGAAGCGCGATGGGTCAGCGAGAAAATGTTGATTCTCCCTGACTCATTCCTCCCTCTTCTGCATTCTACTCTTGGCGCCAGATAACACCGGTATTTTGTCAATAATGTGCTGCTTGATAGTCGGCAGCTTTGACTTGTTCAATGTGTGATGGTAGATCCTCAGTTCTTTTGGTCTATCGTCGGCTGTACCCTTCGATTTGAATCGGCCAAAGCTGTCGCCGCATCATAAACTGAACAAGTGATGGTTCAGAGGTCGAACTCCTCCGAGAGATCCTGACGTTTAAATCTTTTAAAATGCTAGGAAATTCTTTAAAACTGTATGAAATTTGTTTAAATACCTAAAAATTAATGAAATCCTTGAAAATTCCTTGACATTTTTTTAATCTTTTCGAAATTCCTTGGAGTCCTCCATAGTATCATGAAATATTCAAAATGATTTGAATTGATCCTTCAAAATCCCTTAAAATTGAGCGGTTGGATGCAAGAACAGCCTACTTGCATTTTTAAAATCACTTGTTTTTTATTGGTTCTCAATAAATTCATGTTCAAAAGAAATAAAAAGCGAGGGACTGCCGAAAATGCAAGTAGGCTCTTCTTCGACCCAACCAATCAATCATTCAAATCCTCGGAAATTTGATCAGATCCCTTGAAATCCATAAAAATTCCTCAAAAATCCTTTGAAATGATTGAAAATCTTGTACAATCCCTTGCAATATTTCTAAACCTTCTAATCCTCATGAAATTTTTTCAAATCTCCCGAATGTCATGGAAATTCTTTGAAACTGCTCGGCTTTTTCGAAATCCTGTCAAATCCCCTGAAATCTTTGAAAACCTCTTCAAATCTTCAAAATCCTACGAAATTTCTCAATTCTTGTAAAATTATTTAAGTTGTATAGAAACATTCTTAAATATTTGAAAATTTAAAATATCTTTTGAAATATTTTAAAGTTCCTTGGGAATCCCTTAAATTTTTTTTTGAAATCTTTGGCATTCTCTGAAGTTCCTTGAAATCATCAAAAATACTCTAGAACTTTTTAAATCCTATTAAATCCTTTCAAATCCTTTTAAAGTTTAGGCAATTCTTTGCGATCCCAAAAAAATCTTTAAGCTCGTAAAACCCCTTGAAATCTCAGAAATAATATCAAAAACTTCAATTTAATTTCGTGAAATTCCCTGTAACGCCTTAGAGTCTTTAAATTTTTTTTAATTTCTCCTCCTACAAGTGATGCGTGGCCGTAAAAAAAAGTAAAAAACCGGATTGACGTAAGGAAACGAAACCACATTTTTGAAAAAAATTGGAAAATATTGTGCTCGAAAATTCTTAAGCAGTGATCGATGAAACATGCCATTGTTTTCTTATCAAGCAAAAGAAAATTGCTGGTTTCAAGGTTGTGAATTTTGCCTTTTTCGAGCAACTTTTAGATCCTGCACACCACACTATAATTTTGTTTTTTAGTTTCTAATTTTATTTTATTATTCACCACCAAAAACTTCGCCTGAAAAAAATTCAACATAATTTCTTGAGACATAGAAATTGAGTGACTCAGTCTCGTACCCCGGAGGCACAGTGAGCCAAAAATCAGGAATTTACTGTTCAAAATGAATGAATAAACTAAAACACTATCTCATTGTTATAATGAAATCATATGAACAAAAACTAGAATGAGAGCAGCTCAATGGCAGAGAAAAATTTTTTGCTGAGTAAAAGTGCTGGAGTATCTTGCAGAAATTATGCTAATAACAAATAATGACCAAATATTAACAATTTATTTTGTGATAAACTTCTTAATAAGCAAATCAGAAAAATTATACACAAAATAAAAAAAGTTTTTTTCTCTTATACATTTTTTTTCTACTTGACGAAATTCCAGACAACTGAATAGAAATATTTCACTAAGAACATGTGTCATTAAAATTTAATTGTTATTGTTGTGAACAAATTAATGAATGCTTATTCATTTTTATATTTATTTTACAAGTGAACATAGTGCTTCTTATAGTACCAATGTGCAAAAAATTCCAAAGTATTCACGTTTACTTAGGAAATTTTTATTTTTTTTTTGATTCAATAGAAATTATCTTTTTACCTCTCAAAAAGAATTTGAGAATCATTACGGAGTGAATTCAACGATGAATTGATCCACATTAAATAAATTCTAGTGTTGATAACTAGTCATTTATAAACAAATGCTGAATAATGTTTTAATGCCGAGAAAAAAGCTTTTTTCACTAACTTGTATTGGAAATAGTTTTTGTGTAATGTAATTAATACAAAAAATTGGTGTGATAGCTGTCGATCAGGATATGAATTAATAAAGTAATGATAAAAGGTGAGGAATACTGGTATCCTTACCAGGCCCTTGCATCTTCGGGTGTTGCGACAACATCCCTCTTTTTCTTCTGTGAGGATGTTGTGGCTTCACAGTGAGCGTAGACTTTGTCGAAGATGATGGATGTTAGGCACCTGTATGAAGTTGGAAGGCAGGCTATCGGTCGGAAGGCCGGTGGACTCTGGGCGGACTCTGACTGATCGAGCATGTTCGGATCACAGCTAGTAATTAACCGTACACACACTTAAGGTACTTGCAATAAAAGCTGTGTACGATGTCGGAGCCAGATGCTCGCACGTTTTTCGTCATCTTTGGCACGCCAGACACCGTGGAAGTGGTGTTGTTGTGAACCTCCATTTCCACAATATCTAACATGCGATCTCTTCCGGGGTATAGCCACGATGCCTTCAGGTTGCTCTTGTTATTTTTTTCTCAGTCTTCTTTGGGGGATCATTTCTTTCCCTTCGACTGGCGGTGAGGCCCTGAGGTCTAGTTTTTAATTCTAGTGTCTCTGGCTGTTGTAATTGCTGCGCAGTATACAACAGTCTGTACCTGTGTGATAGATAGGTGTTGTATCCGGCACAATCGCAATATCTGGGTTAGGGTGGCCCAAAAAAACACATTTCAGATGCCCCTTGTGCATAGGTTATTATACTTGATACCGCTTTTTCTACTGGGAACTTCATTGTCACCAAGTTCGGGTCCTCAGTAGATGACTGGAAAATGAAAATATCTTAAGTAAACGTTTGAGGCTTGAGTCCGTAACAATTACAGTCTAGTTGTCAGGTATCCAAACCGAAGTTGAGTTTATTGCGGCCGTTATGAATTATCCACCCGCTGAACCTTAAACTGATGTTGAACTTAAATTTGTCATTTTCGATATTCTTCTTATTTTTTCGAATGTGAATTGAAGGTTGATTAAGTCTTTTTAGTTGGAAATCTGTACTCAACAGTCTCAAAAATGCTTCAAAAAATTTCAAGTTGCACAAGGTATTGTAAGGCTCGCAACGAGCCTCCAAATATTACAGTGTTGTGCAACTTTTGATATGCCTAAAATTGTTGTATAATATGTTTGAGATATAAGAATGTAAGGAATGCAATATTTACTAATGAGTGAACAATCTTATGAAAGGTTAAATGAATTGACTTATAATTCCCTGACCAGAATAGAAGAAGTGAAGTTAGGATACATGTTACATTTTAAAGTATAGAAGATATAAAAGTTGCTTGAGCGATTACTAAAAGTAGGTTTTTGAAAGCAAAGAATGCATATATACTTATTCGCCTGCAAGAAGGAATTAGTGAACATTCCCGTTGAAGTTTATGAAATGTGATATTTTGGACAACCCTTACCTGGGTGTTAAGGTAGCCCACTAATGCCAGTAAGGCCATTCTGATCTTGAGTTTTGGCATAGAGTGCTAGTTTCAGCGTTTCGGCCTACAACCTCAGCAATCTTTTCTACTGTCAAAGCATCTGGAGGTCCACCACTTGAGGCGGGTTCATGGTGTATTTTTCTCCTTATGATTTCAATTTCCACCTCAGGTCCTTGCGTTATCGGCTTGCTGCTTGTTGTTCCTCCACTCTCTCCACCAAATAGGATTTGCATAAAAAAAAAACGAAAACGTTTCTCGTCTCACAGAACCACCACTTTTCTTGGCGTGAATCTAAATAAGAAAAAGACACTTGTTTAGATCCTTTCTCACTCCATCCTGCGCCAAGGTTGTCGACCCTCATCCTGAACTTGTAGGGTTGCATCGCCGGCTCTAGCTTCGGATTTTATTCGGTTGAGTTGTCCTGTAAAGAAAAGATTGTTGGATATAATAGCTTCAATTCTTTGAAGTAAGTAGTCGTGGGTAAGTTACATTTTATAAGGAACTAGTTGAAGTTAGGGTTACATCACTATGAAAAAGTAACTAGCTACTCGCATCATACCGCTTGAAATGTAAATTTTTCTTAATTGCTTTTACATAAAGAAGTAACAATTGTTACTATTTTAGACGTTTTTAGGGACTCGGGAGAAATATTTATGCAGTTGGTAAAATGGCCATCCGTCCGTTACTACGCCTAGCGCAAAAACTATGGGGTTTACCGACCTCACCTTCGCGTGAAGATGTGTTTTGCATGACTCATGTGAGAAAAAATAATACCGTCCCCAAATGAAACTACTCATGAGGACGATGCTATGCAAATATATAAAAATTTAGGCCTTTTGACTGAAAATTGCTCAAAATTGACTCAAATTTGGCTTCATACTAGTATACAGGAAAGGATATTTTCTGGAAAAGCGCAAAAATTGGTTTTAGAACTCTTAGGGTCAACGTTTGAAAAATTATTCGCGAACTTGGTTCAAGACCAGCGTAAGGTTGAACGAGGGAGCGGGATAGAGAGAGAGAATTGTATTCATATAATTAACCGGGTGACGAAGATGCAAAATTATAAAAATCAATTGCGAAAAAAAGGATTAATGAAATGTAATGAATATAGCGGTAAACGAGTTCATATTAAAAATTAATACATTAAACACGTGCTAATGAATATTTAGTATTTACTCAGATACAAATAATTATTAAGGTGAAAATTTATTCTAAAATGGTCAACGTGACCAATACTAACAAGTAAATAGCTAATTAACGAGGTAAATATTTATATACGAATATTGTTAGTACTCGTTCCTATGAAACCATTGAGTGAGGGTGCTTGCCGCCCCTTCACTAACTGATTGAATATTTTAGAAAAAAAAAAAATGTTGACCTATCTTAGATCGTATTCCAAATTGGTAATTTTTGCACCGCACTTTGAAGTGTGAGGTTAAGAAAACGACAGTGGCTTCAGAGTTTTAATACTTATCTAATGGTGCGTTGAACTCGCGAACTACTTTTCTCTGCTAGGTTAGAAGACTAGGAATAGCGTTTCTGTAAATACAGACAATAAACTGCTTTGCTAAGTATTTGTTATTGCTGTAGTGAATATTATAATTAATCTGTTTGCATGACACTTGAAAGTGTGTTGTGACTAAGTCACTAAACGAAAGGACTTACAGTGTATGTGGGGTTCAGCTAACTCAAGCGCTGGTAAATCTCACGGTAATCGAGGGAAGGTATTTGGCATTGGTGTCAATTTGTTAGATCTAATTGGTTGTTTTCCGACTCTAGCCAGGGCTGAGATTGTATCGAAAAAATTCGATCCGAACTAACACGTAATCGAAGTCGAATTTTTCGAATCCGATCCAAGATGGGATCATATAGAGAAAATCCAATTCGGACCAGCGCGTGATCGAAGTCTAATTTTTCGAATCAGGTCCTGGCTGAAATCTAGTCGAAAAAATTTAATCTGAACCAGCGCGTCTTTCGTACTCATTGAGTTTAATTACACAGGTCTACGCAAATGACACTTTTGAATCCCCACTGGGATCTGAGGATGTTTTCCTATGTAATTTTCTTGCGCTGAATCCGAATTTAACAGCAAAATTTGTTCATCGTATCAGGGTTTTGAGATATTCAAACCTAAAAGTACAAAAAAGGCCGTTTTTCGACATTTTCAGATGGAAATAACTTTGAGACGCGATAATGCTCGTTAATTCAACAAACATTGAGATCGCGCATGGAAAAATCTACGAAAATGCATGTACGTGTTTGTTGATAGGTTAAATATTTTACAGCTGTAAGATATTTCATACTTACGGATTCAAATTCGATAAACTTGAAAAAGGCCAGGCTGATTATGTTTGCAAGGGATGCACTTCGTTGCCCACTAGTACCACCTCTGCGCCAGGGGATTGCAACTCAAGTGCAATCGAATAAACCTATAATTGCCAGGACATCGGTAGTGCAGATCTTTAACACCTTTTTGCCACTCCTGTCACACTACCAGCTCTGCCTCCTGGTCTCGCCGAACTCTTACGTCAATCGGTCTCCGAAGGCCAAAGTGAAGCGCTTGCCAAGTCACGTGAGGTTTTGGCAAGATTTAGCGAATTTGAAACCCGACAAAAGGAATTGAATGAAAAATTGAATTCTACCCTTTTGAAGATAAAGTCAGACCTGACTCATAATACCAGGCGTATAGATTCCTTCGAAGCTGGTTCAGAAGTACAAAAAAAGGAAATCGTTCTTGTCAAGAAGGAATCTAAAGACTTGAAGGCAAAAGTGGTCGCACTAAAGCACGCGCTGAATGTCAACGAACAAGCTTCACTGTGTGACACGCTTGAAATTCATGGTCTCCCTATGAAGCCCAATGAGAACCTCATGGCCACCATGGATTCGATCGCCCGGGCTCTTAACGTTCCTCTTCTCAAGGATGACGTTGTCAAAATCTACCGCATCATAAAAGCACTTTCACTGAATGACCCCTTCACCCCTCCGAACACTGAGCTAAATTCTGCGGACAAGATCTGCGCGACAAACTGATTGAAAGACGTAAGGTCAAAAGAGATTTCTCAACTTCAAATCCGGGACGGACTGGAAACGATAAGCGCTTTATTTACGTTCGTGAGACTTCAACTCCGCTCAATAGTAAAATATATGCAATTGCTGTCGGTCTCTTTAGAGATGAAAAAAATCAGATGTCTTTGGATTTCTGGCGGAAGAATTTCCTGTCGTTGAGAGGACGGTTCGCCGAGAATACATCTGTCACACCTACAATCTGTGGAGATACTACAGTAGCAACCATGGTCTAAGTTTAACTGTGATTTAATTTTCCTTCGACTTACCTTAGCGCGAATGTTTTCAAAATTCTATTTCTACCTAGGCAAATATATATCTTTGTTTACTGCTCCGTACCTTCTATTAATCTGGTTTATTTGCATGATTGATTATTTCAATTTCTTGACGTTATTCCTGAGTTTCTGCTATTGTACCTATATAAATGGTCATATTAATGATACTCTATTATGTTTCTTCTTGATACGCAGCATTACCTTTTTTATATTAGTTTACTGCATACTGGCCATTCTGTATACTGTGCCTCTCAAACATTATCTCTCTCAACCTGCTGTTTCATTTTGTATTCACTCTGCATATTGTCTATTATTTTGCATTGTACATACACAATAAGTTTTATAATGCCTATTACTTTTCTACTCTTCTGCATATTCTCAAGTATCATTTTTTATACTCTTCAATGTGCTTTATTTATTGTTTTCAAATGTGATCATGTAATTTGGATATTGTTGCTTTTTTAGTCTATTTGACCATAGCTTTATGAAATGGCTCATTCATTTTTCAACGAATTTCAGACATTTTTTTATCTGACTAAATTTGACCTTTACCTAATATCTTCATAATGGGAACTTTGAATATTTGTCAGGCTAACGCTCAGTCTTTACCTGCTCATTACCGTGAATTCAAATATCATTTTATGTCCTGTTCCTATCATATCATAGCCGTGTCTGAGACCTGGATCACGCCTAGCATTCCTTCTAGCCTAGTAGTACTTGACCATTACACACTTTTCCGAAGAGATAGAGATGAGAGAAGAGGGGAAGCGGTCTGTCTCTATATCCATGACAGCTTGAGGGGCATACGGGTGGGAGTTAGCCCTCTTGCCGATTACTCCACTGCAGAATTCCTTTTTATCGATGCATCTTCGCCTCTGGACAGTGTCTTGGTGGGTGTGATTTACAAACATCCGAATGCCTTTTACAGCAGGAAACTTGAGGCTAATATTTTTGAACTTATTCCTAACTACAATAACATTGTTTTTATTGGTGACAGGCCAGACATAGCACTCTTACGGCCTCACTTGAAGTTACTTCTGACCTTAAACTGGCAATTCAAAGAAAAGAGTTAACGGCTGTTGTCCTTTTTGACTTTTCCAAGGTATTTGACACATTCGACCATAATCTACTATTAACTAGGCTCAAACCGTTCAACCTGTCTAACATGGCAGTTAAATGGTTTACATCTCATCTTAGCAATCGCTATGAAAAAGTGCGAAAGACCAATAGTGAGCGTTCTGCTTGTGGAGAGGTCAAGAGTGGTGTCCCTCAAAGATCCACTCTTGTCCCTACTCTATTTAATATTTATACCTCTGATTTCGGCAGCGAGCTTTTTCATTGCAAGTGCCACAAATTGCAACCCCACTTCCTATCCTGATTGACGGACGCAGCACCCCCTTCATAGAATCTGTGTAAGATCTGGGCTATTTTCTTAATCGCACTCTTTCTTGGAGGGAACAAGTTTCGGGTGTTCTAAGAAAAACCTTTAGAGTCTTTTATCAGCTGAATAGGAATAAAGAATCACTTCCCACTCCAACACGTATCTTCCTTGGAAAGAGCCTTATCCTCGTTTCCTTTGATTTTGGCTGCCCGGTATATCGTGATATTACTGACGGGCTTAATGCCAAGCTTGAGCATACGTTTAATGCTTGCATTTGGTTCATATATCACATCCCCAAAAGTGAACATATAACTTAGTATCGAAAGAGAGCTGGGCTTCTCAACGTTGCTAAAACAAGAAAATTTTTTAAGGGCAACCTGCTTTATAGTATAGCATATTCAGGACGGAAGCTCTTGTAAAATGCAAAAATCATTTATTATTGGTTGTGCACGTCTTTGAAACGAACTACATATAACAATCAGAAATGGACCTTCACAATATCACTTCGGGAATCTTCTTCTTTGTTGCTTATTTAATACTTCAAATCCGACTCCTGAAATCACTCATTGGTAACACGTAAGATATACTGGCGTATGAGACTGTGTAATAATGTATTACTTGTAATTAGGCATATATGTGCATATGTTCACTTTTATATTACCTACTTTTTGATACTCCGCATTTAATTATGTGCATTGTATATTATTCTTTTTTTTTCCACTGCTGTTGATTAGTTAATTACTTTTTCTTCCTTCTGATTTAAACTTGTAAATCGATCGCTGTAACATTACTATATTTGTTATATGTACTACCCGTTCCATAAAGAGCTAGCTAGCCCTAGGAACTTCTATTAAATGATTATAAAATACAAATTCCATTTTTTGAGGTACTTAAGCACCGGAAATTTCATCAGCCTAATTCCCCCAGAACTCTCTATCGAAGGATTTTTCGGGCTCCTGATTACGAATTTGAAGTCAGTATTTAGATTTTCAGCATGGCAGCTTTAATATAGCGGCCCAAAAACAAAAAATTGTTTTAATTCTACTAACAATCAGTATCTAGGAGTTTTCTTGAGTGGATCACTAGGCTTTCTTGCCTTAGTTGGCTGGTTCATGCGCCACCTTGCCTTTGTTGTCTGTATCATGTCTTATCTTGCCTTGGTTGGCAGGATGACGCCTTATCTTGCCTTACTTGGCCGGATCACTAAACTACCTTGCCTTAGTTGGCTGGATCATGCCTTATCTCGCCTTAGTTGACCACATCACTAAACCATCGTGTCTTAGTTGACTGCATCATGCCTTATCTTGCCTTAGTTGGCCGCATCACTAGATCATCTTGCCTAACTTGGATGGTTCATTACCCTACTTCGCCTTATTTTGCTGAATTGCGCTCTTTCTTAACATACTATCCGCATTGTCTGATCCGCTATTTTAAAACTACAAATTGTGACTTCAAATTCCTAATCCGTGACCAGAAAAACCCTCTGATAGAGAGTTCTGAGGGAATCGGTCTGATGGAACGTTCGGCGCTTAGGTACCAAAAAAAAAGGAATTTTTAAATATAAAGTGCCCTACAGTTGTAAATATTTAACCATATCGACACAGCCATCGGATGCGTCTTCAGAATGTGGATAGAGGGTCCCTGGATCGAGGTTTCCTGCTCAATACGGTTACGAAACTAAATAATCAGTCGCCGACGATTGTCCAGGGATTGTCACGAAAAAAATACTTCCAAGCTGAGCCGTGAACAACCGTGTTCAAAGCTGAATGGCACCTGGGTGAGGTACCTTGTAATGATGTTTGGGAAAGCGGGTGACCACCTAGAGTATGCAGTCTTACCCTTGCATGAGGGGCTCTGCAAGGGTGGACGGGCCTTATCCTTAGCTGCTCGTGGAAACAACTATGACAATACCAAAGAAAGTTGTGAATGCGACCAAAATGATCGAGCGCACAGAACACCTGACAGTGGGCCGGCAAACAATGTCGGTCGTCCAAGAGTTCGAGCTCAGACAATTGCACCTGTGTGGTGAGAGACTTACGAAGAACGTGGATTGAAAAGAAGCGTAGCGAGCTGTCGAGAGAACCTGCATATCGACAGGAGCGCCTGCAAAGACGCCGTAGTCTAGCAACGCAATCTGTCGAGGGCCTGAATTTATTACCGGAAAGCTTGCGATTCAACCTCCCATTGACTTATCATCTGTCTGATGGAAAACTAGAAAGTTCATCCACACATAGTGGTATGCATAGGAAGATTGATGCCCCTTTTGAAAACCATATTTACTATATCATCTGGAAAACATCGTTTGACAACGGACCGCATTAGCATCCAGAAGAGCGTCTTTCAGAACCACACTGTGAGCCCTATCCTCTTTTGCATTACACTTCTTCCACTATCTCTCGCACTAAGCAATTCTCATGAATACCTCTGCGACTCGTGGAAGGTAGTGGAATTAGACATCGTGGTGCTAGAATGACCTACTCTTACCTAGGCGTCGCTGAGAGCCGCATTCAGAATATAACATCAGTGAAGTAGGTTCTCCGAAGCAGATACAAACGTCTCCTTTGACAGATTTGGTTTTTCAATCTGCTGGCGTTGAGCAAGATATTTGCGACTAACATGCTTACCGTCCTAGTTCCACTCTATTGGTTGAGGGTGGTTCCATGGACGAAGCACGCGCTCACGGTCCTCGATATCGCCACGCTTAAGTCATGCATATGCAGAAGAGCTTGTATATCAACTCGTCAATTCCGCGCTAATACACCCCATGCCGTGAAGGCGGCCCCAGACTTCTTAATTTCCAGTGCCTTTAGAACCTGGGTGCAGCTCGCTTCGTCGCACATGCAAGAGAGCTTCTCCTGAAAACGGTCAGCAATCACGAGATGATTGGCGACGGAGCGTTCTCTTATCGTTTCGGTTCCACTCCATTCAAGGTGGTTCCATGGACTAGGCACGAGCTCACGGCTCTCGGTTTCGCCATACGTAAGGTCATACATATGTAGAAGAGCTTGCAGATAACCTCATCCATTCCGCGCTCATACATCCGACGCCGTAAAGGCAGACGTGGCCTTCTAAATATCCAGTGTCTTGATGACCAAATTATCTTGGGCACAGCTCATATCGTGGCAAGTGAAAGAGATCCTCTTCTGAAAATAGTCAGGAACCACGCGATGATTGGTAAAGGAGCGTTTTTTTACAACGCCGCGTAGCAGGCGGCCGAGACCATTGGCCTGGATCCTAACATCAGCAGTGAGGGTAGTGCATTACTCCATCTAAGTTCCTCACCTGTGAAAGTCCGGGTTAAGAAAGCAGATGTCAAGAACTTTCTCGAACAGCTTCTCGACAAGAATATGCACGGAAACTTCTACTTACTTGAATCAGACTTAGAAGGTTCCGTTTTCGCGTGCCAGGGTGGTGTCATCATCACCTTAGCATACCGTAGCCGCTTCTTGCGTCAAGAAGTTTTTACCGATAGCTGCAGAGCGTATCATGCACACTCTGAGCACATTAAAAACATACTATCTGTGTGTCCCATTCACGCTCTTACGGTGTTGACCGCGACTCTGTCCTGCCGAACGCTCCAAGGGAGATAGAGTCAATGTCGAGGACGAGAGGTGCCAAATTTGTTTGAAATATGGAGATGTGGAGACCTTATAAGGGAGCTACCACATATATACCTAGGATATTTGGTTAAAATAATTGTCTTTGTGATCGGTGTTTTCGGAGGTGCGATACCATCGCTGGTGAGTAACCTCGAAGCCATACGACGCCATTCTAGGGCTGCTTCGCATCATCAAGCCACACGAGGGTTTCGCTGGCCTGTCTTTATGATTTTGTCGTCTCCTGTAATTCAGACTATTTTATTCACCTGATAACCTAATAGAGATTTTAATACGGGTTTAAATCTAAATTATAAAAACAAATTTATTTTATCAGTTTTTAAATCGTGTAAATATAAAGAAGTCATTTTTTCAGAGCTTTGGTTGCATTAATATAAAATAAACATCCACGTTTGATTAAATATTGCAGCTGAGTCAATTCACAAAAACGTTTTCACAAATTGCATTACGCGCAGCGTATAGCGTCCATTAAAAAAAATTAACTCTATCTAAACGTGAATTGGTTTCCGAAAATTCGACTTTGAACACGCGCTGGTTCGGATCGAATTTTTTCGATTCGATCGCAGCATGAAACTGATTCGAAAAATTCGACTCCGACCCCGCACTTGGTCGGATCAAACTTTTTCGATCCGATCTCTCTAGACACGTGTCCCGGCCTCTTTGTGAGTGGGCCAAGGGAGCATCAAAAAATGATCGTTTGACATATTTACAATGCGAAAAATATTTTAAAAATATGTGAAAAATTTCGACACAAAGATTTGAACCAGCGGCAGCGTGGTCGCTAGGCAGTCGCTTCACCGCTGCACTGGCGGCGCTTGGTGAAAGCAACCGCGCGCCACTCGGTAGACCTTCGGCAGCCGCGGCGACCGTAATTTTCAAACACTCATAATTCTTAAGCAAGGGCCCACTTACAAAGAAGCCGGGACACGTGTGTAATTATTTTTGACGTACTATCGATTGACGATAGTCTCATCAAAAAGTCAATTTCGCAGAAGTGGCTTTCCCCTTGTCAGCTTGGATCGAATTTGAAAAATTCGACATTCTAACACATGCGTGGTTGGTCAAGTCGCATTTTTTCGACTCAATCTCATCTTGGATCGAAGTCGTGAAATTCGACTTCGACTTATAACAAAATTTGGTTCTGGATCGAATCGAATTATGTTGCATACAATTAGTGATTGGAAGCAACGATTTCACCAAAAGTTGCCAAACCTTCGTTGACTGTATCACTTTGGAGATGATGGCGGGTCTTGGGAAGACGCCGGGCTGAGACCCTCTCCCACCACCTTTCTCAACTCTGTCAATATTATTAGTAATAATTGAATTTTTTTCTGACTTTCATCTTCATTCTATATTATCAATGTAATTTAATGAATATGACCCTTCTTTTATTATTTTTTACCTTCTCAAATTTTCCTTGTATCATCGTTCTTTCTATTTGTATTATTTTATGTCTTTCCTACAATTTCCTCATCATTCATATTCATTTTATTACCATCTTCGTTCATTCGCCAGCTGAAGTTCTGGCAGGCTAGACTCTCATTCGTTACCTGTAAGAAGGGTTCAAGATGTGGCAATGTATAATTTAACGGGAGCACATCCTTCGCAGCATGGCAAATCTGGTCCTGTCTCTTCTACTTGATTGCGAAAATTTATCTTACCACCAAAACTCTGCCCTACTACGGAAAAAGATTAATTAGCGACATTTTTTCGGAAAATGAGTTTTGGGTATCAGTGTAATCATGAGAGTGAGCTGCTTCTAACTGTCATAATTAAAATTGTAATCTGAAATTATTTATAATAAAAATATGAAATATAAAAAATTGAAAATAAAATTGACCGAATTCAAGGGGAAATTATCTGCAAAGTACTTTGCGATTGTTAAAATTTGTAAGAGAAGTCGAATACGTCATGAAATATAGGGTTACAATATCTTCAAACCCCTCAGCGGATTTTTTCTCTCGAAAAAATGGTCGAGCGTGCTTTTTGTTACAAAATCAAAACACCGCATGTGCTTTACGTGAAGCCTTAAGTTATAAATATGTCAATTCCAACAAAGATGTCTGATCGAAGGAATCCGCAAACGACTTCGGCTAAATTCGGCAAGCAGACAGTCGTTGGAAATATTTCGGTGGTGCTGCAAAACTTCATATCCGGTGGTCCCGGGCAGCGAACTTAAAAGATTTAAACGTGTATGATCATTCTATGATAATCGTTGATGACCTAACGAATCTGAACAAAAAATTGATGTAACGCTTAGTAATTTATCGAGAACCCTTAGGACCTGAAGATACTAATGAATGAAATAGGTAAGTAATACTTATGAAAAGTATAACAATTAATACGATTGGCCCGTAAGAGTTTTCTGATTTGATATCAAATCAATACATTATTTTTAGATTAATATATCTTACTCTATCCCTTTGATTTTTTGAGTTAATAGAATATTATAAAGTTGAGTATGCTAACTATAACAATAGAAACATCTTATAAAGAGGATAAGAATCGTGTCGATAAGACATCTCCCGGTGTAGTTCGTTCATGTATAAATAATCGTAGTTTTAATTATGTCAAAGGTGTGGGGAATTTGTTAACAATAGAAGCTATTTTCGGTTTCTTGTGTGATTTTTAATTTAATAGTTTAAGAAATACAAAATTGAATCATGAAAATAGTTATTTTGATGAACATAACCTCACATTATGTATTCTGTGTATTCTTAAAATACAGCAAAAATAATTATAGACAAACGCATTCACATAAATTCACTCATTAACAGGGCCGGACTTGAGGTATTTGCCGACCTAGGCTATTTATTTCTCTGCGCCCCCCCACCTTTTTCAAATTTTTTTGGATATGTATATGAAATCAAGGAAATCGTAACAAATAATATCAATATACTTTTAGCTGCTAGTTTTTTATTTATATCAATAATTCCATGTATATGTTAAACAAATTTTGATCTTTGGATGGAGATACACTTATTCACAATAATTTGCGCCGAACCTTATTTTTTGCAAATTCTTCTATCAACTTATTACAGTCAAGTTTCACACATAATGAAGATTCAATTGGAAGTAAAGCCGTAGCTGACGTTCGGTGTTCTGATGTTGTTGAACGTATAAAATTTTTTATTCTTCGCAAACATGAAAAAGATCTTTCGGCACTGCAGTTTGTTACTGCAGTGCATACAAGTATTCGATAAGCTATTTCGACGTTTGGAAACACCATTTGAAGATC
>JAUMHM010096623.1:0-24674 GCA_032362435.1 Melikaiella ostensackeni
TTGATGGCGCATATGAGCGCATTTGCGGCGCAATTCAGTGTGCTAAAGAAATTCTAAAATTATGATTGGGGGGGGGGCTGGTGTAACTGACCTTTGATATCGATTCTTCTTCCGCTACCTACATCGGGATTCTCTAACGTATCTTCTTCAGTGTCACAGTTTCACTTTGTTCGAATCCCATACCACTTCACTATCATCATTCTCAATTCCAACTAACTCAGTGCTAGTACTTCCTTTTCTGATCTTCTCAACCCATTTCCAAAATAATTTCTTCTTTCCTTAAAAATTCTTTTTCATTTTTGTATCTTCTTCTACTTTGATTTTATCCTTGCTTTCTTCGACTAATGTCTTAGCTCTTCTGCTTTTATCCCTATAATAATTTTCTAATCTAGCCCTTTCCTCATCGCTAAGACCCTTAATATTCAACATACTCGAGAACGCTTGCATTTTCTGGTTGACAGCCACGTGGATTCACTCTTGAAGATGCTATTCCGTAGTACTATCTATGAACCCTCTACATTTTGATTGCCTACTTTCATCTTCTAGTCTTCTTAATGATGCCCTAAATATTTATTCAGCTACTCACGACATATCAATCGTACTTCTGGTTTCTACTAATTCTCTATTCTAAATCGCGTCTGCTTCGACCCACTATTAATTATTCTTCTCTTCCACCCATGGCCTATGTTCATTTTTGAAACTCTCATAACCCGTGTATCTCTCACAAGACCTCTCATTCTCTTATCCGCCACAACAAAGTCAATCATACTGTGGCTCTCGCCTCTGTACCAAGTGGACATGTGGATTATTCTATGTCCAGGATGGCAAGTACCTATAATATCCTTACGGAGTCCCAGAATATGTCTTTTACATCCGTACTGTCACCATCAACTGGAGCGTAGCACGCTACATGAATAGCCTTCTGATTTTTACTCTCATTCTAGCCCATAATAATCTAGGAGATACACATTCATACTTTTTGGGATATTTCTTTGCTCTCTCATTCATAATCAGACCGACTTCTCAAGCACCCCATCTCCATTCATCGCCCGCAACTTTTTTGAGGGCATGCCTTTCGTCAACAGGAGTGTCAATCTTACCCGTGGCTGCATTATTATTTGTATTATTTATTGTTAAAAGTATACTCCCAGCTACAACTTCATGCGAAAAATATACTATATTCCATAAGTAGAAAATCATGTCCAAACTAAGCAGCTGAATCATCATAAGGTGAAGTGTCTATTCTCAACTATGAATAAAAACTTGATAAGCCTAGAAACTTCCTTGAATTTTCATTTCAAAAATTCAATTTTTTTAAATCCTCATAAATTTCCAAGACCTTCCGTACTTTTGAAAACTTCCCATAAGTTTTCATGAAGCCTCCACAAATTGTCAAAACACTCCATAAATTTGGGAAGTTCATGTTTTACAGGAGATAAAATACTACTAATAGAATACTCATCGTGAATTTTCTTGTCAACAAAATAAATGCTCACTACTTGTAAGGAATATTTGAAAACACTGAAAAACATTTAAAAATAAGTGCGTGGAAGAATCTGCCAGAATTCTTAAATGTATTTCTTAGAAAAGCGATCCGACTCGCGCCACGGATAATTTGCGACTGTTTAAGAGCAAAATCCTGATATGAAATATGAGACTCTAACAGGGCTCGTCTCTGTCTAACCGACAAAACTTTTTAAAATTTGCTGCCTTTTGGAAAACCTGTTCTCTTCAAAAACTGAGGCCTTTGAAAAATTTATGTTTTGCAGCAGATAAAATATTACAAATAAAGTACTCATCGTGAATTTTGTTGTCAACAGGAGGAATACCCACTACACGTAAAACATATTTAAAAACACTGGAAAATATTGGAAAATGTAGGTTTTACAACAGATAAAGTACTACAAATAAAATGATCGTCTTGAGTTTTGTTGTCAGTAGGAGAAATGCCTACTACACTCGAGGAATATTCAAAAACACTCTAAAATATTGAAAAATAAGAGCGTGGAAGAAGCTGACAGAATTTTTCGATATTCGATTTTATGCTTTCATTTCACTTTTCGAGAGCGGTTCTTCCTATTGTATATGTTAAATGTTTTCTGAATATATTCTGGTTTGTAAAAACACGTTTTGAAGTGTTTCCTTTAGCATTTCTTTCTAAAACCTAAGACGAATTAGGTGGTTTTTCTAGAGAACGGCTCATTCTTTATATAAAACATAAAAAATGTGAATATGTGATTTGTAGAATAAGAAAGGCCAAGGCTAATTTTCAGGACAATTCGAACGGACGTACGGATGTACGGACTTATGAAAGTTATAAAACACGAACACGTTGAACCAAATTACATGCAACTAGAATTCACTGAAAGTTATAAAATGAAACAATTATTACAATTATAATAATTATTAATAATTTCATTGATTAATTATTATTAATTTTATTCTTAATTAATAATTAATTGATATTACAATTATTATTATCATTATTATATTATATCATCATACTCATTTATTGCATTGAATAGTAAAAGTTAATAACAAAAAAACCACCTGTTTATAGTTTGTCATACCCCAACTCGGCGAAATCTACCTCTCAATGATATTTGACCCCATTTCCAGTATTAACAAAAATGCATCCGTTTATAGCTGGCTAGACCATAACTTGACGTTGTAGTTTGATATACTGATTTCTAAGTTGGTCATGAAAATACCATTTTTAGTCAAATTATTTTTAGCGCAATTGTAAAGTTCAGTTATAATAATATTCAAAAGTAATAAATGAATAATTGTATTAACTGCATTCGAAAAATTTTCAAATACATTCACTAAAAGACATGAAATTTTTAAAATTTAAAAACTTGAAAAGCCGAATACGCCAGTAACTCTAGGGTAGAAAACAAAAACGGGCAAAAATGGCCCAAAATAAGAAATTGTGTTAAAATCTCCAACATTTCCGCCCACCTTTGTGATGGATTCACGAAATACTGTTTTTGGCAGGCTTAGATTTACAATGACAAGTCTTGGGTTATGCCCACCCTGAGATAGGCTTGAATATGCGCCCGCCCTGAAAATGTTATGATGGGGTAGCCTCCGCAGAATCTGAAACAGAAATTAGTAGAGAAACAAGCTTCACGACTGGCCTCTGCAAAAGACCAGTCGCCGTCGTTAGAGAAACAGAGCGAATTTGACCATTGTATCCCGGATGTACGTCAACCACCTGTGCCAGAGGCCACTTAGCAGGAGGAATTTTCTCCTGCAGAACCAAAACAAGGTTTCCAATCTTGACTGGAGGGCTTGGCTTCTGCCATTTAGGGCGACCGTTCTTCAGAAACTGAATCGGCCTAGAATTGAGACATGCCTCTCTTTATGCAAGAAAAGTTGACATTTCCTCAAAGGTTGGAGCAGTACCTCTGATTACACAGCGAAGATGGTGTTTGACCGATCATACGGCTCGTGTGGCACAGCATATAAAGATAGCGATATATACCTTGTTACGCTTTGTGATCGTGCCGTTTGTTCGTGCGTATCGAATGTGGGCCTGCGTAGTCCAATCCAGTCGTTGAAGATGGCCGCTCGTCCCGAGAGGATCCAATATCTCCTTAAGTAAGACAGTGTTAGTTGAGGACGATCGGGTAACATGAAGTGATGTCCATTCCTCACGATCCGGGTGGTCAATGGCGAATACTTAAAGAAGATGTAAGAACATCTCTCCTCGTAATCTAGTATGGCATGAGTTATTCGACGTTCCAATCTCAGTAATCCATCAGAGTCCAAAATAAATTTTGATGGCAGTACAGTATTACTCGCAAGTCGCAATTAGAATTTGAAATCGAATCAAACACTTTGGCTCTCTCAAGATATTGCACAATGTTGTATTTCACATAGGATTTTATTTATATTTGTCAGTAATCTGTGACTTATTCAATTAAAAGAAGGAATTAAGTTACTATGTTCATAAATCTGGTAAATTAGGAAATTTTTTTGAATGAAATTAATGATTTCATCAAGCAACAAAAAATGGCAAAACTGAAGAGTATAATTTCACAGAATCACCCCGTACTCGATGACAAGTGATGAGTAGGAAATAGCGACCTCCTCCTTTTCCTTTGGTAGCATGCTGTCTGGTTCCAAATGTCCTTTCGAAATTCGCGGCTTTTTAATTTCTTTCGCATCTGCACTTATTCTACACGTTTACCGCAACACACACTCAGAACTCGGAACATGTAGAGTTAAGCTGTAAAACAACTAGTTCTAACTTTCACAATCACAAACACCAGTCGAAATTTATTCGCGTTCACGATCGCGACGATTCCGAGTTCATATAATACCACCACCTTGTCAAGAATTAATGGAACCTATCTTCATTAATTCAGGCGGGAGGGGCCGGTATATTCAATACGGCAAGAATTTTGAGTATAAAAGAATACAGCTCATTTAAAAGACAAGAGAGAAAGGTTTAAAGATATTGATCTTTGCTCGGTAGCAAGGTACACATCAATCTGTTGATAATTTTCAAGTCTGGCGGAAACGACGCTCCCTTGCGAGCACCCAACTTCACCCACATTCAATTTGCATGGCCAATGGGGTTCGAATTATGGAGATAGTCAGACCTCAAGAGGCGTGCTAAATGCGTGCAGAACCGCTCTACATGTACTTGCAATTGTCGTTTACTGGGGGTCTTGGTGGCATAGTCCTAAACACGTCAAGGGAAACTTAATAGTACAAAGAAACGCACTTTTAAGATTTTCCTTCACCTGGCCATACAATTTTATGATCACCTGAGTCGCCGCAGCTAACCCAGAGTGTTGAGGAGCGAGGTGCTCACACTGTTGAGGAGCATGTGTTTACACTGACTCTGATTGACTTGCTCTTGATTAGAGGCCCTCATCAAAAACAAAGACCCAAATTTAAAGAATTTCAAACATACCTAATCATACCAAAATCCAGAAGTTGGGACCCTTGGTCTGGATCCTCGGAGGTCTCGGAGGTTCAAGACTGACTTTTCGAAGTCAAACATTGACTATTTCCTGAATTTAGAAGTCGTCTCTTCTATCTCCGCTCCGGGATTAGTCTTTGAAATTTTGTGTCTTAGACTTGGCCAATTCTTGTTATTCACATATTTTGGGTAACAATGATGCGGGATAGTGTGGTGAAAGAATAAAAAGTGAATCAAGAAAATAAACAATTAACGTTTTGGACTGATGTTTATTAAGCACAGCATTGGACTGCCTACAACAAATGGAAGAATCTTCAACTGTACAATGAGATTTGCACATTACTTACAGCTACGTCAAAAAAAAGATAATAATAAACACTGGAAGGCACCCTCAAACATCTTCAGAAAGGCCTACACAAATAACAGGTGGGGCGAAAAATCGTCAACTCAACCATAACAGCAGACGAGTCTTCAGAAACATTACGTACATCGTAAATCTCAAAAGCAACGTCGAATATGCTAACAAAGATTCTATTGAATCATTAAATAATCATAAGAAATCACTAGTATTCAAAATTAATCCATTGATAATTAACTGTTTCAAATTAATGAAACAAACAAATCAAAAGTTCACAAGCCTTGTGAATCCAACGCTCGGGGCAATTAAACATGAAGTATAATCTACCGCTGGACTAGGACCGACAATTATACGTGGGGTATAATCCATAGTTGAACTCTTAAACTCTTGGATGAACTCCTGACTTCTCCTTGAGCCTGGAGGTGCATTACTGACTGGCCATAAATCAATGGTCATTAGAACCCTGAAAAAAAGAAAACGTATTAGTGCAGGAGTGATTAAGGCCATTTTTTTGATTAATTGTTAGCGAAAACTATATTATTAGGATTTATGATAAGTGGGAGGACATACCAGAAGGAAGTAATAAGTCTCGCATGCGTTCTGTCACTTCTGCCTTAATTTCTGTCTGTCTCTCATCTCCAAAAGTTTTCATCATCGCGATTTTTTACGAAATGCTACCTTTAGATGAATCACTCGTCCGCGAATTTATCTTGTTGAAAACCCATTTACTCTTCACTGTCTTTAATGACGAAGAGAAGCCATTTTAGTTTTTGGAGCCTAGAAACCCTCATCGTCAAGTTAAAAAAAAAGCCCGTTTGATTAGAATTAACAAAGAGTCAATCGAGGAATCTTATACCGTATGCGAATTCTTCGTGGATAAAAACTGTTGGGAATTGAAGGTTTTACTGGGTACAAAATTATGGATTTCTGTGTACCATACAACGAGAATTGCATATTTTTCTGATTTATAGAAATTCAATCTAGTAATAAAGTACTTCAAACATACAATAACTATGGAGATGCTTGGTAGCAATCGGGTTTATTTTTGTTTCACTGTTCTGAGAGTAAAAAGCTGGGAAATCAAAATCGATCTTGATAATTATTCCCTAAAAAAGTTCTTAGTACCCAGAAGAAACCCTGATTTACGACCAAAGTATATTGAGAGATATATTAAGATATACATATAGAAATACATTGAGATCATACATAAACCACAACACTAACTACTCACTTTTGAAAAATAACTATCTGTTCAAACGGCCAGGCGCACTATTTTCTATGCATAGGAGAGCAAATACACTTTCCGAATCACTTATTGTGGAAAATCTATTCATTAATGTGCTCAGCCTTCTGAAGGAATAAAATATGACAGATTATCATGTCCCTGGAGGAAACCAAGTGCCTTTGCACTATTTCGGAACGTGAAGGTTATCTGGGAACTTGTAACTTCGTCAAAAAAGAAATATATTCGTTTTTTGGCTCCACTTTGATTCTAGTTCTTTCCCAGAAGCCATCCTGTTTTTTCGCACAGCCCCTCTCTCGACGAATAAAGGAAAACGGTGGAACGATCTCAAAATCACAGACAGGATTCAAGAAGAAACGAAACTCGTAGGGTCGCTCGCACCCTTAACCACTCTCCAATTACACTAACAATAGGAAAAGTTACACACTAAGTAAAGGGGGCTCAAGTAAAATTTCAAGGGTTCCTACACAATTCAGACTTAGACAAGACGGAGTCGTCAACCTTACCTTCAAGAAGAAGATACATGAAAACCTTTTACTAAATTACTCGATAACGACTTCATAGTACCTTCAAATTCTCCTCACGATTCTCCACTGTGAGCTGTTTCAAACAAGCCTGATTCTCAAGGAAGAGTAGAAACGCGCATGGTAGTCAAATACCGCACGTTGAGTGATAAAACTTTCAGTGATGTTTACCCCTTCCCCAACAAAACCAATATACTCGATCAATTGGGAGGAGCTCAATATTTCTTGACTCTTGACTTTTCATCAGGATTTCATTAGATCCCAATGGATCCTGAAGCGCAAAAGAAGACCGCGTTTAATTTCCCATATGGACACTACGAGTTTAAACTAATGCACTTCTGCCTGAAAAACGCGCCTGCCACCTTCCAGAGAATGATGGATCAGGTTCTGCGTGGACTCCAAGGACTTGAATTGCTTGTCTATATGGACGGCGTTTTAGTATATTCGAATTCCATGAAAGAACACACCATCAAGCTGAAGAAACTTTTAGGAAGTTTGCAAAGTAACGAGTTGAACGATACCCTAGAAAAATGAAGGCGGTTAAAATTTTCCCCCACACAAAATATCGCCACAAAATTAGGCAATTCCTCGGTTCAATCAGGTAAAGCAGGCGCTCTATACCCAATTTCGCAAAAATAGCCAAACCCCTGACCTTGCTCACAAAATTAGGGATACAATTTAATGGGAAAACGCACAACAAGTGGCTTTCGAAAAATTGCGAGATTCGATAATAACTGATCCCATCCTTCAATGCTGTAATTTTAGTAGGCCATTTTTAGTAACAAGTGATGCCTCAGACTACACCATAGGTGCAATCTTTAGTCAAGGAGAGACTGGATAGGACCTGATGGTGGAATACGCCTCACAAACGTTATATGACGTCGAGAATCGCTATGCAACCGTAGAGAAGAAACTTTTAGCCATCTTCTTCGCAGTAGAACACTTCCGACCTATCTCTATAAAAGGAAATTCATTCTAGTAACGTATCACTGGCCTCTTTGCTGGTCACACAATATGAAAAATCCAGATTCTAAATTCAGCAGGTGGAGATTGCGGCTAGATAAATGCGAGTACACGGTGATTTACAAGCCTAGAAAAATGACAAATTTATTCCCAGAGATCTCTAGCAGGTCCTTGCAATTGACAGCACTATACCAACTTCAGATTTTGAACCAGAAGAAAAGGCAGACGATGACTATCACTCCAACAATCTCTCTATCAAACATTGCTTCTCTCTTTTAATCTCCAACCTTGAAACCCATCCTGCTGACAAAATTAACAATGAAACGGTTGAAGACAGTACTTTTGACACAAAGGGGAAAAATTCTGATAGTGAGAGATACGAAACAGCTAAAGAAATTTCAGAATATTTGCTTTCGCCCAGGTCCAGGCACTATGCCAGAAGAATATGTGCCATCCCGGATTATCAACTTTGAGTTGGAGGTTTTCTTTTACTTTGTCAACACAGTATTGGACTAAGATAATTCAAAAAATACCGTTTCAGAAAATTATAAATAATCTTCAAGTATGAGTAAAGAGTCAGAGTCAGCAGAACTAGTTGAATCAATATTCTGAGGTCAAGCCTTGTAAATACTCTTCAAAAATAAGTAAAAAATCAGAGTCAGCAGAACTAGTTAATTTCGATACTCTGAGGTTGAGCCTACCTCAAAAGGGACAGGTAGTACTTTTTGAAATCGATAACAGGTACATCTTTCACCTGGTAGCAAAACCCACCTACGATGAAAAAGCTAATCTCAGAACACTAAAAGATTATTTCAAAGGTCGTAAAGAAGTAATGGATACTATAGGCGTTAAAACTTGTAGTATGTCAAAAAAGAGAAATGACATAGATCAGTTACCCTGGAGCGAAGTCGAAAAAATTCATGAGCATGTCTTCGGCGGAACCGGACATACTATTAGTGTATGATCATATGAACTTAGAATTCTAGGGCGGTATAAAACAGGATGTACAAGAATTCGTGAAAAATTTTAAGATTGTCTAAGGAGGAAACTAGTGCTTCAAAAAGGTAGAGAACCCTTAAAAATTACGGACACCCCTAGGGGAGCTTTCAAGGGAACCCAAATCGATAACGTCGGCCCTCTACCAATAACAAAATTGGGCAACAAATATATCCTGACCCCTCAAGATTGTGTGAATAAATACTCTAATGCCAAACCTTTGAAAACGATCGATGCCGTCGCCGTTGCTCTGGCTCTAGCTGAAAATGTAATATGTCCGAATGTTCCAGAATCATTCACACCGTTCAGAAAAGCCATTCTCTCAGCCAGATTATGAAGACTCATTGCAAGATAGTTAAAGTCAAGAAAATAAAGTCTACAATCCACAATCTCACGGTGTTCTGGAACGCAGTCATCACATCTTCGTAGAATACCTTAGACAGTATTGCAATCTCGCATATTACTTTAGATCAAATTACCTCAAGAAAATCTTACCAAATAGAGAAAATTAAATTGATGAAACTATAATATTATTTAAAATGTGGCAAGTAACGACTATCCAACCCTGAAAACTGAAAGCCATTGATAGGGATCCAACTCTGCTAAAGGTTTCCGAGCTCGGCTTATTGAAACTCAACCTCAACTTTCAAATCGATTTACTGGATTAGCGCGAACAAAGGCGAGTGGTAAAAAAATGAACAGAAGGCTGTTTTCTATTTATTTCGATGAAAGGGAGAAACAATAGGATGGGAGATCCTCTGAAACTGTATGGCCAAACCCAGTATGATTTTTTTATTTAGAACTGAGTAAATACGGGCTGAAAAGAAGATAGAAAGGCTAAAAGACGTACAAATTATCCATATACTTCTTTTCTTTCAGAAGCCAGCTTCTCGACAAATCCTTGGGCTGAACATGCAGCAAGGCCACATTTTACTATAGGTGGCATGGCAGGGCCTTCTGTGCTACATGTAGGAACTATTATTACGTTATCCATGGTTCATGCGAAACTGTTACCCACAATTCATTCGGGATAACTTTACCCGACCCATCTTTTACCCCGGGGGCTGCAGGATCCCGTCAAGGAAATACCGCTGCATTAACTTTAAGAAGGCCAGCGATTTCAGTATTCAAAAACTCAATTTAGAATGAATTATTCTTCTATGATTTAACATTTTGATCATCCTTCTCTTTTATCCACTAAAGCAATGCAAAACTCAGACAACACACTTCACCCACACAATCCTGTAAAAAACACAAAATATATTGACATGCAGTCAAATCATTTCAAATTTCGACTCTGAAAATCCGATTTAGTTCTATTTTTATTCCCATCAAACTTACTTAGGGTCTTACTCACATATATATAAAGGGAGAAAGAAAAGGATGGAAGGCCTATTGAAACGGCATGCACAAATACAATACTATTTTTCGTCCTTTCAATATTGCTGGATTTATTTCCTTCGGAATCAAGCCGGAGACACTATGACAAAGCCACCGGACGCGTCTTCAGGTTGCGGAAAGCGCGTCCCTGTGCCGAGGGTTTCTGCTCCATACGGTTACAAAATTTCATAAGCAGTCACGAACAATTGTTCAGGGATGTTCCCAAAGGAAAACCCCTCAAACTGAGGCATGAATAACCATGCCGGAAGCTGAATGGCACCTGGGTGAGTTTATCCGTAACCGTATCTCTGGTATATCGGGCAACCTCCCAGAGTATACAGCCTTACCCTTGCATACGAGGCTCTGCAAGGGTGGATGAACTCTTTCCTTAGCTGCTCGTAAAAACAACTACGACAACAACAAGCCCAGTTGTGAAAGCGTTTCAAAACGACCAAACGCGCAAAATACCCGACAGTGGGTCGACAAAGAGTCCTTATCGCCCCAGAGTTCGGGGTGATGAAAATAATTTGGATGGAAACACGAGCCCGACCTCCAGACCATCACTTGTTCAGTTTATGATGCGGCGAGAGCTTTGGCTGATGAAAAAACGCATCCCGTATTCAGTGCGATTGACTACATAACATCTGGTAGAACTTTCACAGTAAGGTTCCAAAAGATCCTTCACGAAATGAGAATCCACCATCCAACACTGAACAAATCAAAGCTGCTGACCATCAAGTAGCACATTGTTGACTAAATACGGGTGTTATCTGAAGCAAGGAGGAGAATTCAGAAGAGGGAGACATGAGTAAGGGAGAATCAACAGTTTCTCACCGAACCATCGCGCCTCTCCAGCGATCCTCCTATTTCTGTTCAAAATTTGCCCAAGACCGAGGACGTCGAGACTTCTTGGTGGGACCAAATGGTATCAAGAACTTTTGGTGGAAGAAGTTTACTTCTTCACACCAACATCTGGTCCGGATCCTCACCTTATATTTAAAGTCAGAGACGCCCATTCCGCAGTGGATACAGGCTAATAACTTGTCTGAATACGCTGTATAAGACCATTACATCTATTCTGAACAACACGATTGTTCAGACAATTGAACCTGTGTGGAGAGATATTTACAAACAACGTGGATCGAAAAAAGGCGTAGCAGGCTGTCGGGAGAACCTGCTAATCGACAGGAGCATCTGCAAAGATGCTGCATTCTACAAGCTCAATCTGTCGATAACCTGCATTGATTACCAGAAAGCTTTCGATTCAACCAGATTTACTATCTTATCTGGAAAACATCGCGTGATAACTAACAGCACCACCTCCCAGAGGAAGGCGGGCGCGGGCGCGAACATTGAAATCTCAAATGTCTTTGTGACCGAATCATCCTGGGAACAGCTCACATCGTTGCAAGCGAAAGAGATCCTCTCCTTGCAGTGGTAAGAAATAACGAGATAATTTGCAATGGAGCATTCCTTTACAAAGCCGCGAAGCAGACGGTCGACACTCTGGGCCTGGATATTAACATCAAAAGTAAGAAAAATGCATTACTAAAATCATATATACATTAGATCCCACACCAAAGCAAAATTAGGTTAAAAGGGCAAAAAACACGGTCACACACATTTTCACTCGGGCTCTGATTGACTGTCTCTTGATTAGAGACCATCCTTAAAGAAGAAAACCCAAATTCGAGTAGGTTCAAGCATACCCTCTAAAAGTGAAATCCAGAAGCTGGAACCCTTGCTTCGGATACACGGGAGCCCTGAAGGCCCAAAACTGTCTTTTTACAGTCAGATCTTGACTATTCCATGACTTAAGAAATCGTCTCTTCTCTTCGCTCTGGCAAGGGGAACCTATACCCGTTGGAATTTTGTTTTAATTTAAACTCCTCCCAGTAGAAGGTCATTACCAAATTTGTAATATGCTAAAGTAATAAGATGCGTTTTTCAGCCACTCTCGAGAAAAACGACTTCAACAAAATTCACGTACGCTACATGGACCGCGCTGCAATTGGCTTTCATCTCCTGGTTAGAACAGGCGGTAGCGCTCCGAGTTTATAATCGGAAAATCCAGGTTCGATTCTTGCTGCCTGCATTCAAACAAAGAAACAAATAATGTGCGTCGACTCGCAACAAGAAATGATACGTGTCGACAAATTTTCAATAAACGCCGGCAGAAGAGAAGAAGGCACGAAGTGAGGAAGGTTCACTAGCGAGGGCTTGCCGATGAGGTTGAGGTTGCACCAGTGACAGCCGGTTGGCGTAGTCGGGCACTGCCAGATATTTGGTAGTCGCTGGTTCAGCATGAACAGCGTCTTCGACCGAGAGGCGAACACCATGTCGAATTCAACCTGGTTATCCAATCCCAATACTATTTTGGTGTTGAAGTTCGTGGCTAGTCTTATTTCGCATGTCCTAATAACCCTATCTATCATTACGGACAAATTCACTCTGCCCGAAATAATGTCGGCCGTACCATCAGCCACTATCGGCTGGTCGGACCAGTATTTTTAGCAGGAGTGTTGACACTCTGATACCCCCCCACCTGCTCAGGACCTTCGGACGGGATAGACTGATATCAATGGTCGACAAAATATGACCAATGTATTCATGGAATAAGATATATTATTTGCAGAGTAGTTTTCTGTGCTGAATCCAAATCTGGCCTCTGTTTTTTTCCCAGCACGTCAGGTTTTTGAGATTTTTTGAGTTAAAAATTTTTCCGAAAAATCACATACCGTATGATAAAAGGGTGTAAAAATTATTTTAAACGAGAAGCAATACATGGTTTCGATGCGTCTCTTAACGCTGAATCCACTGATTGTTTTGTTTTTTTGATATCTTATACAGTTCTTGAGATATTTAAAAAAATCATATAAAAAAACGAAAAAAAATGGTCTCACAAAAAACCTTATAATTAACTGAATATAATTTATTTTCAAGTCAACTGCATGTCATTCTCTTCTTTTTTTGATGCAGAAAAAATTTCAAAAAATTTTATAGTTCCAGCTGTAACTGTTCAAAAGATACATGGCAGAGAAATTGTCTCTTTCTATAGAGTTGCCAGTTTGACGGCTTACAAGTACTTGAGGCGAATCATTGTACTATGTCTTGTATCTCATTGCATTAAAGGCTACAATGTTTGCAATATTGACAATATTCACAGAGTTTACAGTATTCACTGTGTTCATAGTATTCACAGCTCCAACCATAGCGCCGGACTTTCAAGCAGGTCTCAAATACACAGGCGCCACGACCTCGCTGCACACGTGATACAGCGGAGCAGGACGTTTAGGCGCCGCGGTTCAGGCGCAGCCGTTCGGACGCCTTCATTTGAAAACGGGACGTTTAGACGCGGGACATTTAGGTGCGGGACGTTTAGGCGCCAGGATGTTTAGCCGTCAGGTCGTTTAGGCGCGCAGCCGTTTAGCCGCCGGGACTTTTAGGCGGGGAGAGAAGTCATCCCCGTTAGGGTCACAGAAATAATGTAGGCCACATACCTTTCCCTTTCGAACGTCTCGTGGAAGGCGGAGAAGCATCCCTGTGACTAGTCACAGAAATAATGTAGGACACATAACCCCCCATTTCCAACGTCTCATGGGGGGTGGGAAAGCACCCCTGTGACTAGTCACTGAAATACTTTAAGTCACACCCATACCCCTTGAAATATACAAAAATTCATCTTTATTAAACTTACCTCACTCGTAAAACTGCACGTGTGGAAGCGAGCCTTACATCCATCATCAACTGTGAAGATTCAATTTATTTGATCGCAAGCCGTTTCGCAGATCTGGCGGCTAAACGTCCCGCGCCTAAAAGTCCCAGCGGCTAAACGGCTGCGCGCCTAAACGACCTGTAGACTGAGCATCCTGGCGCCTAAACGTCCCGCGTCAAAATGTTCCGCGTCTAAACGTTCCGCTTCAAAATGACGGCGTCCAAACGGCCGCGCCCAAACGTCCTGCTCCGCTGTATCACGTGTGCAGTGACGTCGTGGCGCCTGTGTATTTAAAACCTGCCCGAAGGTCCGGCGCTATGGTTGGAGCTGTGAATACTGTGAACACTGCGAATACCGTAAACTCTGTGAATATTGTTAATACTGCGAATATTGTAGACTTAAATGCAATAAGATACAAGAACAGTACAATGGTTCGCCTTAAGTACTTGTAACCCGTCAAACTGGCAACTCTATAGAAAGAGAGAACCTCTCTGCCATGTATCATTCAAACAGTTACAGCTGGAACTATAAACTTTTTTGAAATTTTTTTTGCATCAAAAAATGAAGGGAATGACATGCAGTTGACTCAAAAATAGATTATATTCAGTTAATTATAAGGTATTTTTAAGAGACCACTTTTTTTCGTGTTTTTTATGGTTTTTTTTCAAATTATCTCATTCTAACTCAAAAAATCTCAGAAACCTTACGTTCTGGGGGAAAACAGAGGCCAGATTTGGATTCAGCACAGAAAAATACTCTGGAAATGATATATCTAATTCCATGAACACATAGGTCATATCTTGTTGACCAGTGTATCCGGCACCTTCCACGTTTACGTTTTTCTGTTTCGGGTTAGGCTTTTTATCGTTAGACTTTGCTGGTTCTTTAGTATTAAGGGTGGCGATCCCGTCTTCAGCTTTCTGCACAGGTGCTGTGAAGTTCTTTTTGGACGACTCATTGTCTGGTTTTGATCGATAGGCGAATTCTTTTTAGGCTATCGTTTCGTCTCTATCTTGCCTCCTTGCTTGAATCTGTTCTCATACACGTCTTTCGACATCATCATTGCCAAAATGGGATTGGGATACTTTTTTTGAATCTAGAACAGCTATAAAATTCTTGTTCGTGGTTTCTAAACCACTTTTGCGCTATTTCGTCTGACAATACTGGCATCGCGATAAGTATCTCTTCGTCCGTTTCCTGTGTCAGTTTTCGTCCTCAATTTTACTCAGAAAGCTTTCGGGTCTAAGCTTACTGCTACCGTCAAACCTTATATTCCAGCTCGAAATAATGTTTTCCAAATCCCTATTTCCCTGCCTACGCCTAATAGACGATGAGGTACTATGCGGATTATTTCTCTTTCGGATGAGCTGTTTCTAACGAAATCCATGTTGATTCCTGGACATCGAGTGAGTCACTACCGAAATTCTGTTCCCTACAAAATTGTCGAGTTTCGTTATCCAGGTCTGTATCGCTTATAGACCTAATTTCGAAACGGGCCTGATTCTTTTCTTATCGTTGGCAAATCTAACGCATTGCGCGTTTCCTCTCTAGTATTATCTCGGCCCCTATTCATAGGATTAGGGAACCTGAATTCAGTAGCGACAGGGTTTTGAGTTTGCCAGTGTGACATGGTGAAGGGGGTTGGAATTCCATAAAGTTTGCATAATTAAACGATAACTTCGGTACCGTTAGTCGACGGACGAGTGCCGATGATCTAATCTTCGGTATGGGCTTAAACAAAGTATAAACTTTGCGCAGTCTAGTGCATCTTTCCCTCCGCGTGTCTATAGTACTTAATTCTAAGAGCCGTAGGACTTCCGTTTTTTTCGAATTCTTAAATGTTAATTGTTATTGTTTTCCAGAATTAGTTTAAAATTCACTTTCGAGAAAATTTTTTGTGTCTTGGAAAACTTTTGTTATTGACTAATTTTTAAATATAAAAAAAAGTTTCAAATTGACCTGATGAACACGAGAATATAAGAAATAATTTCCGGAAGGCTGACAAAGCTTTGGCGAAGTTCAATGTTCGTAACTATAGTCACGTGCGGAAGGGTTCCCAGGACTTTTATAGCAGTCATGGATCGAGTTTGGGACAACACAGATAATTGATATGTTTCTGGTGAAAATGCCGAAAGATGTACTATTCATTTCAGGCTTTTCCTAAATTTTCTGATAAATATTTGAAAGGTTCCAGATACATTGATCAGAAATCCGAATACATTCAAGTGTTTCAATATTTCCGAGCGATTCATATACGTAAATTTCAGTTAATCTTGTCCGACTATCGGATTAGATTTGTTTGCCTTGTTTTTGACTTCCAACGACCTCATTTGGGAGACCTCCTCTCATAACCGTCAATTCTATGCAATTTTTTACCTTTGATCTGTATCAGGTTAATATGGGTTCTTTTTAGTTAGGAAAATTCTAGATTTTATTTCCGCCATTCTCAATTTATACGATTGGGCGCCATTTTATGAGGGGTAATTTTCCGACCTAAAAGAGTTTTCCCCTGCAAAAAAAAGTCAAGTTACTATTTCGCTCTCGAGTTCTTTATTTTACATAAGGGTTCATTATTCTATCAGAATCAGTAAGCTGCTATCGAAAATTAAAAGCAGGTGTAGTCGTACTATCATTATCTGGGAAAGGAGGTGGATTTATAAATTAGGAATCGTAGGCCACAATTTTAGCTTTACAATCACAGAGAAAGGTGCCAAGATTTATTCACAAAGAAAAGCACACCGTGCAGAGATTATGACATTTTCCGTTACTAGTCGATGTTTACCGATTACCCACAATCTTACCCAGAGAAAGTTTCAAGACCATAAGCTAAAGCTATTCTTATGAAGAGAAACATTACAATTGCGAAGTGAAAGGAAAGCTGTGAGAGTACAAAGACCATTTGTCGGATGTCGATACAGGAAACACGAATGCACTTATGGAGTGGCTAATCCTGTTGGTCGGAACACGTCGCTGATCAATTTTTAAACAAATCCTCTCTTAAAATGCCCGCTCGACCATTAGACTTGCTGGAAAATAAATTAACGTACCTTTACTTGCTCGTTCATCCTCAACAATCAATAGAGTAATTCAATATTCGGTGGAATTCTGTAAATTACGATTTTATTAGCCAGGGTCGACCTTCTTGGTGCTAAGTAATGATCAAGAGTGTAAGGTTATGTTGTGGGCGGAAATACGTCAGTTGGATTTACAAAGCTGAGGTCCATGACAAATCACCCCCGTCGCTAGTGTCACATGACCGACTCTCAAAGCTCGTACGAGTTCGCAGGCTCGTAATTATTCGGAAGAACGCCGGATTAGATGTGACATTATAGCGATAAACGTTAACTCCATCGACAGGGACTGATCTTTTACATTTCTGTGAAAGTTCCCGTGTATTTTCTTGTCGTGCAACTGTTCGAGGAAGATGTTCACCTCTGCTTCCTTTACTCGGGGTTTCAGAAGTGAGGCATCTAGATGGAGTAATGCACTTTCCTCACTTCTGATGTTAAGAATCAGACCAAGGGTCTCGGCCGCCTGCTCAGCGGCTTTGTAGAGGAACGCTTCTTTGCCAATCATCTTGTGGTTCCTGACCATTGTCAGAAGAGGATCTCTTCCATTTGCCACGATGTAAGCCGTACCCAAGACAATTCGGTCATAAAGACACTGGATATTCAGAAGTCCGCGTCCGCCTTCACGGCGTGGGATGTTAAAGCACGAAACGGACAAGTTGATATGCAAGCTGTTCTGCATATGCATGATCTTACGTGTGGCGATATCGAGGGCCGTAAGCCCGTGCTTTGTCCATGGAACCGTCTCAAATGAATAGAGTAAAACCGGGACGGCAAGCATGTTAGTTGCAGACATCTTGTTCAACGCCGACAGATTGGAAGACAAAATCTGTCGAAGGAGACTACATGTATCTGCTTCGAAGAGCCTCCTTCACTGATGTTATTTCCTGAATGCGGCTCTCTGGCACGCCTAGGTATAGGTAGGTCTCTCCAGCGCAAAGGTGACTAAGAGCGCTCCTGCCCACGAGTTCAGGGTCATCGTTAACGCTAGCAAGTCGTCCTCGTTTCAAATGAATCTTGGCACACTTGTCCAATCTTAAGTTCATACCAATTTCTCATGTGTACCCCTCGACGATCTTCAGAGCATCCTTGAGATGCTGTGTCCCATAAGAATAGATCTTCCAGTCGTCCATATAAAATTTATGAGTGACCTTATGCTCACGATTATTAGAGTCGCTGCTGAGGTACCCATGAGAATTGCGTAATGAGAGAGATAGTGGCAAAAGTGTGATGCAAAAGAAAAGAGGGCTCATAACGTCACCCTGAATGACGCCCTTCTGGAAGGTGACACTGTTAGCTGTCACATGACGTTTTCCAGATGAGGTAGTAAATCTAGTTTTCCAAAGAGGCATCAATCTCTCGATGCATCCCACTATGCGTGGATGAATTTTTAAGCTTCCAACAGGCAGATGATAGGTCTATGGAAGGTTGAATCGAAAGCTTTCTGATAATCAATTCAGTCCATCGACAGATTGTGATCATACGCTGAAGCGTCTTTGCAGACGCTTCTGTCGATTAGCAGGTGTTCCGGACAGACTGCTACGCCTCTTTTCGATCCACGTAGTTCGTAGATCTCTCTCCACACAGGTCCAATCGTCCAAACAATCCTGTCATTCAGGATAAGTGTAAAGATCTTATATAGTGTGTTCAGACAAGTTATTGGACTGTAGTTCCTTGGGTTGGACAAGTCGCCTTTCTTCGGTAGGAGTACAGTGCGTCCTAACACCAGCCACTGCGGGATGGGCGTCTCCGACTTTATACCAACCGGTACGGCAGCGCAGAAGTTCTTCGTGCCCCTCAGTGTTTTCTTGTCCTCTTCTTGATGTTCTCAGTGTCTTCATGCAATGGGTGTTGAACTTCGTAAATCTCTCTCCGAAAAGTTTCTACCTCATAGGACGTAGGCGAATTAATGACAGTAACAGGGTGATCGCTGAAGAGGCGCGATGGGTCAGCGAAAAACTGTTGATTCTCCCTGACCCATCCCTCCCTCTTCTGTATTCTCCTCCTGGCGTCAGATAACGCCCGCATTTTGTCAACAATGTACTGCTTGATAGTCAGGAGTTCTGACTCGTTCAATGTGTGATGGTGGATTCTCAGTTCGTGAGCGAACTTTTGGACCATTACCGTAAAAGGTTAACCAGGTGTTATGTAGTGAATTACACACTCTATACGGGACGCCTTCTGTCCAGTCCAGCCAATTTTCTTGTTCAATTGATGTAAGCGCATTTTGATCTTTTGATCTGTCGTCGGCTTTACCCTCCGTTTTGAATTTTTTAAAGCTCTCGCCGCATCGTTAACTGAACAAGTGATGTTCCAGAGGTCAGTCTCCTCTGGGATATCCTCACGAAGGGCGTCATCCATTTCAGCCAGATCTTGGAAAAAACAGCGTTCTGATAAGTTATATCTGAAATAATCATAAATGGATGCGTTTATGCAGGTGCTAAAAAATTGATAAAATAGATAATCATGCTCTTCCGTCTGTGAATGAGCCTTAATTAAAGAGATTGATAAGATTTATTGCCTTATGTTTCGATTTTGAAAAATAGCATTTGAAAAATAGGGTAAAATAGGGTACTGTTGTTTATATATGAAAGAGAAACTTGAAAATAACTTTTGTCGTTTTTGCCACATCCATTTGCTTAGAGTTAAGTTGTGGATATTGTTTGATTAAATAATTCAAGGACCAACGCGGAAAAATGCATGGTCTCGAAGGTTTAAGGTTATGTACTGAGGTGAAAATCTTTTTGGAGGAAACGGGTTACTGCAGTCATGTGGTATAGATGATCACATGACATTTCCGTTTTATCCCAACTAAGAAGAAAATCAGGAATCGTCATTCAAAAAATCAGTATTTCTGACGACTTTTGACGAAAATTGTTATTTTTCTCTCAAGAACACTACAGAAAAAGTCACAACTCGGGAGAAGATGTGCAGAAGTCGTCAAAACTTGAGTTTAAGTCCTGGGTTTAAGTCCTCTGTAGAATTTCTGCCGGCTCGCATTCGTAGATGAGGGTGTCCGAAGGGTAGGAAAAGAGGCGCGGCGACTTCGAGGCAATCAAGCAGTAACGTAAACATTAACCGGGCAGTACTCCAAACCCATAGTTTCGTCAGTTCGCTTCAACTCGCTTTCAGTGTTTCGGTTAGTTTTGGTTATGCGTTTCAAGAATGTCAAAAAGAGCGCGTTTAACATTCGAAGAGCAATACGAGCTTGTGGGCAAAGTGAAATCAGGTGCCTCAAGACAGTATATTATACAGAAATATGGTATTGTGATAGAACGTACGAGCGTGTGATAGCTCGCGAATCTGATTTGAGGAACAAGGTTAAAAGTTATGAATATTCAAAGAAGAAATCGTGGAAAACAAATGGTAATACGGTTTTGGACGCTGCTGTGTTAGTATGGCTTAAGCAAGTGAGACATAGGTGATCCAAAATCCGGACCGATTATTAGAGAGAAAGCTCTCAGTTTAAACGAGGAGCTCAACGGTCCTCAAACATTTAAAGGAAGTAAACAGACAAAAAAAACTTCAACTTTCAACAGCGAAATTTGTTCCTCATTTCAGCTAATTATTTAGTTACCCTTGACTCAGACAAACTAAATGCATATCATTCATCGATTGGAACATGTTTTTTTAGGTTATGGTTGGTTTCTTGAACATTTTTCAAAGATAACGTTTATTAAGACTCATGCACCATTTAAAACGCTAAAAATTTCTTTTTGTTTATTATAAATAATGGCTTTTTACCTTATAGAATTATCCATTAGACCAAAATTAGAAATAATGAAGTCACTATTCTGTGAATGAAAAATATAATTTATCTTTCACATTTTTATTTCATAAATTAATATGATATTAATAATATATTATAATAATATATATTATGATATTTATAATTTATTATTCTAGTAAAGTATATTTTTTATTTTCAGAAAAGTGATTTTGTGATTTTTGATTTCGCTCAGAATTAATTAATTTTGGTCTAATGGATAAATCTGTAAGTTGAAAAGTCATTATTTATAATGAACAAAAAAAATTTTTAGCGTTTTAAACAGCGCGCGAAAAGCATCCAAGCAAACGACATTCGCCACGCTTGCGCAGTACCGCGTGAAGCCCGCGTTGGGAGCACTGCTTTATACGGCCCTGACTGTTTACATTATAGAAAGTCTTCGAACCGAATCACGGCCATCGAGGCCGTACCCGAAACTGGACATAAATCCAGAGTTGAGTGTATTTCTTCATTAAAATTCTTATACTATATGATTTGGGAGGTGAATCTGAAAATGTTGTCCGTTTTGACGTATCTTATTCTGTTTACGAGATATTTTGAATTTATCCTTATTTTAAGTTTTTTAAGAAGAATTGTTTTTCGAAGTTCTTGAAACACATGGATTCTAAATTTCTTACTATTAAGTCAGTAATTTTGAAAGTAAAGAATTCCAATATTTAATTTTTAATCCCTTTCAGCTGGCCTACCTGGTGGCTTAGAGTGACTGATGAGGTAACTAATCTTGAAGTGAACTTGCATATAGTCAAGAATAGTCAGACGCATCAGGAATCGTCAGAATATTTAGAAATCGTCAGAACTTTTGACGTTTTGTCACTTTGCCTGACTTTTTTCAATAGGGGAGCAAACTGTTTTCATGATAATATTCAGAGTTTAATTTGTTCTCAAAAGGAGAAGTGGCGTGATTGAAGTCATGTAATCGCATGTACCACGTGACTGCAGCGACCCGTTTCCTCCAAAAAGTTTTTCACCTGAGTACATAACCTTAAACCTACGAGACCACACGGGCTCCCGCGTTGGTCCTTAAATTATTTAATCAAACAATATCCACAACTTAACTCTAAGCAAATGGATGTGGCAAAAACAAAAAAAAGTTATGTTCAAGTTTCTCTTTCATATAAAAACAGTAGTACGCAATAACAGGAAGTTTAAAGCATTTTTTAACTGAATTCATGAGATTGTGGCCTTGAATTAAAAAAAAAAACAACAGCAACAAACCTATTTTTTATATGGAATTTTTCAAAATCGAATCTCAAGGTAGTATTTCTTATCAATATCTTTAATTGAGGCTCATTCACAGCCGGAAGAGCATGATTATCGATTTTGTTAACTTTATAAACATCTGCATGAACTCATCTATTTGTGGCTATTTCAGATATAATTTGTCACGACGTTGTTTTTTCTAATGTTTATAATTCCTGAAATTATATCTTATTACTTTTATCATAATTTTTCCTGAAATTCTCGACTCTGATCCAGCATATGGTATATGTAATTGTTCTCTCGTACTTATTATATCAAAACATCGTTTCTAAGGGGGTTTGCATAAACCACGAGGCTCAATTTTGGCCACCTTGAGCCCCAGACAACCGTGGCTTTGTCCTCGATCCCCTCCCCCCTGAACAAAGCACGTGGATTATGGATGTCCCCTAAGCCTTGCAATTGATCTTTAGAGTCTTCAAAGAATGACTGGTACCAGTCCGAAACGTCGACGATACGTAATGGATCATAATCAAACCTTTTCAATCGTCAAGCTGCAAAAGTTATTTATCATTTTCTAATAATGTTTACGTGAGACAAAAAATGTGTAAAAATTATACTTTTTCTCTTTTAATTATCAGAAACATGACAGAATAAGCGTTTCTCAGATTATTGTTCGAAAGAAAAGAAAGAATAATTTTATCTGTGCATCTTATTGTGACAATGAAAACCCTAAATGTTTTATTTTAGCGCGGCCACCCCACAAATTTTTTTTTTTTTTTGGCACTCAAATGAACATGTATTTTTTGTATTTTAAAATGAAAAATTCTAACCTATACTGCAAAACATTTTAAGTTATATAACCTCAACAATATTTTGTATGGAAGAAGGATGAAATACGTGTTTATTCCTTTTTTAACTAATAGATTTTCAGTAGATAGCATTTTAAAAGATAAAAAATTCCGTTTCTTATTGATCCAAAATACATATGATCTTAAGAAATTCGAAAGACCTGAGATTACACTGTGAGATTATACCCCGTGAAAAAAATTTTACCGCGTATTTATTTTTTCGATAACCTTTTTTTTTAAGAGCTCGCTCAATGCTCAAAAAAAGAGTTTTCGCTTAAAGCATGTTCAATATAAATTTTTTTTTTAAGAAAAGAAAAATGATGGGACATTTTTTCTACAAGCTATAGTTCTGCGAGGTGAGATTTTCAAAAAACCTAAATTTAAGATTTTTAGAAAACCTGAACTTTGAAATCTTTTTTATGGTAGCCGCACAAAATGAGCCTATTTTACTGCTTACGAATTTAGCGTAACATCTCTCTTTTCAAGGGGCGTGCGTGGACCTGCATATATAATGTTGGACCTCGCAGTAGAACAGTTGTGTTAGGATATGAGGTCCACCACGACCGGATCAATGACACGGAAAATCCTGCTTTCGGACCGCCCATTTTTGCGCGCGCAAGCACTTATTTACGCGCGCAGAATTCAAAAGTAAAGGAGTTGCTCTACGTGAAATAAGATTGAATGAGATAATTAAATAAGCAATTTTCTGCAAACTACACATTTACGTCTTTTTTCTATTTATAGAAATATGTTATTTGTATAAATGAATGTATTTCATTTAGTTTTTTGGAGATTGAGATTATATAGCACGTAATTTAAATATTAATATTGCCACGCTAGAAAGACTTTAGTTACAATCAAGTGCAACATTGCCGTCCCATTCACTGTACAAAGAAGTTAAAAATTTTACATTTTAATTATTTTCGATGAATCGCCTATTAATCACGAAATTTCAGGATTAATAGCTGATTCAACGATCCGGGCTAATCGTACTAAAAATTTTCATTTTTTAGAGGAATTAAAAAAATCGACTGGAGTCAAATAACTTCACTTTTTTTGTATTTTGCGCATATGTTCTGCATGTTTGTCACAGATGGGTGGAGTACAATTTCTAGATACACTTTAGAAAAAAATTATAAACATCTTCCTTGTCGTTTGTGTTTATGAATATGTATATTTTATACATCATAATGCAAAATGTTCATTTCAAATGGCAAGGAAGGCGTTTATGATTTAGTTTCTAAAGTTTGGTAAAATGAGAGGTGGCTCATCCGAAATGCAAGTACGACTTTTGAATTTGAAATGGCAAAACATTCCGGGTACTCAGTCATTCAGTCATAGATATACCTGATGAAGCCGCAGTCACGCAGTGGTCAGTGTGACTCGAAGGTTGATGCGTCGATTCAATCTGAGTTGAAGATGTTTGAATTTATCTTTTTATAAAATTATTATCGTCATTAAATATGAATGTTTTAAGTGAAAAAAAGGAAAAGGAAAAAAGTGAGTTTAGTTATTCATTTTGTGAACAAAAATTCACACGAAGATTCAATTGGCAAAGACATATTGAATTAGTGCATAGTGTATGTATGTATGTATTTTATTACTCTCCCTTTCACGGGTTTGAGGGCTCCGTTCCCTTTACATCATTTACAGTTT
>JAUMHM010096633.1:0-24670 GCA_032362435.1 Melikaiella ostensackeni
GGCTACATCTTGGAGAGACCAAATGAAAAGGTGCTAACTCGTGGAGACAAAATGAAGAGATGCTAACACGCGTGGCGAAATCTCGAAGCTTCAATATCCCATATAAATTGTATTGGGAACATCAGCGCTCTCAACTCTGTAGCACCTTTTTATTTAATCCCGAAGAGCTAGCACCTTTTCATTTGGTCTCTTCGAGATGGAACCATGTCATTTGGACACGTCGATTTGTTGCCTTAAGTATCGTGTGCACCACGTGTAGTGCGTCTTCATACGCCTCGCATGTTTACAGGACAGGACAGTCCTTACCGACTTTGATAAGTGGAAATACAGCTCAAGTGATTGAGGTTATTCAAGTGTCAGATAAGAATTATGAAACAGCGTGGAAGTTATGGCAAGAACGATATGATGATCAAACGTAGGTTAAAACGAAACAAATTCAATGTTTGTTTGAGATACCCAAAATTCAAAAGGAATCAGGTGATTCTCTAAGAGAATTGATAGATTATACAAAAAAAAATATTAGAATTTTAGAATCGATGGATCTTCCCGTTGGATCTTGAAACGCATTATTAGTGCAAATCATGAAGTCTATATTAGATAATGTCACTCGGAGAGCTTGGGAGCAGCATTGCGAACCGAACCTGCTACCGATCAGACTTTTGATTACATTACTAATATCTTGCAAAAGAGATATAAAATGATTGAAATATTGTTTCCAGGTACCCAAGAAAAAGTCAAATCAAAGTCAGGTGAATCGAATAATCCAGGCGAAACACAAGGTGTTCGGCCACCAAATGGAGCGAACGAAAATGGAACAGCAGTCGACTTTTCACAGAGAGAAAAATGTTATTTGTGCCAAGGTTATCATTTTTTGTATTGTTGTACTTTTTTATCTCTGCCAACAGAAAATAGTATCTCTGAGGTAAAACGGCCAAGGATTTGTATTGATTGTTTCAGAGACAATCATTTCGTGAAAGACTGTAGAGCTGGTCCACGTCGTCATTGTCAGCAAAAATACAATTAGTTGTGTCACACACCAAAAGATCACCAACTAACAAATATTCATAAATTTGGAGGAATACCTAGTCAAAAATCAGCTGTACAGTCTTTACAAGTATCTGCGAAGTCAGACTTAACTGTTTGTTATTCGTAAGGTCAAAACAGTAGATCGGAACATAATTCAATGGTAATAGCAATAGCTTATGAGAGACATATTAATGGTTCTTATAATGCAATTAGAGTTCTGGATTTAGATAGTAAAGCGAAGTTTGTATCCTACGCGGCCTGTAGCATCGTCATAGCGTCACAGAATGCAGACCTTGAAACCAAAATGTATTGTTTTGCAAATCGGAAGATAACAAACGATTCACCTTCGGTTCAGATTTATGTTACCGACAAGCACAGTCCACACACGATTAAGCTAGCAAATCCCCATTTTGATAAGAGAAGTCAAATAGAGACATATGGTTATTTGTGGTGGATATTTTCTAGATTTACTTGAAACGGGAAGATTTAAATTAGGTGTAAATTTGCCTGTCTTACGCAACACCTGTTTAGGTTAGATTATTTCAGGTGCGATAAGTCAAAGTGGATCGATTGTCTCTTAAGCGCGCCACGTTGGAGCCAACGTATTGTTTACTCTTTCAGAACACAGATACAAATTCAAAAGTCAATTAAAAAGAGTCTGGGACATCTAAGATTATAAAACGACTCACTGCCTATTTTAGAAGAGGAATGCAAACTTTATTTCTGTGAAACGACAACTCGAGACTCGACAAGTCAATTTATGGTACATCTACCACTACGTCATGACAGGATGAATCAGTTTTAGGTCAATCTGGAGATATCGCGTTATAGCGCTTGCAATACTCATAAAATTTATTTGATAAAATTGTAGCTTGAAAAGAAAAGTATTGCAATTCCATGCAAGAATACTTTCTTGAATGATATTCTGCTCACTGTATCTACATTGGGAGAAAATTTAATTCACATTATATGGAGAATTATATTTCACAAAATTGCGATCGCAAGCTTCAATGAATCCTGTTTAGATGTTCGAAAAAGGAACCTGTTCAAGAAATAGAATTAAATACTGTAATGTATGACGAGGTCTGCGCATCTTATTCAGCAATGAAAAGCCTTCGTCAACTTTCTCCAGTAGAACGCAAAAAATATCCAAAGGCAGAATAAGTTGTATTCCGTGACTCTTACGTAGATGGTTACTTGACCGGTGCCAACACTGAAGAAGAAGCAAAGGAAGTGATTCGCCAGCTAATAGCATTAATGAATTTGGGAGGACTTGAACTCCCTAAATTCAGTTTGAATTTGCAAGACGTGTGGGAATCGATTCCAGTTGATCAACGGGAGACTGAGGTTCAATTCGATATTGATTCCCACGAAACCATCTAGGCATGAAGCCTCGAATGGCAACCAACTACAGACAATTTTCAAATTCGTGCTTATGAAGTGAAAATCACATTAAAGAAAAGTGTAGCATTATGAGTTACTGCTCGGCTCTTCAATCCTTTTGATTTGCTAGGCCTGAATGTTTTCACCGCAAAAATGAATTAGACAGAAAACTTGTAAATTCGATTCAAGTTTGAACTGATTCAGTTTCGGATACATGAAAGTCAAGATAGTTGGACTACTAAGCAGACCTGGTTACTATGAAGCTGATGTGAATTCCAAGAAGAGTCATTCCTGACTACGAAGTTCGAATAAATCTTCGTGGATTTTGCGATGCGCCATCAAAAACGTGTGGCGCTTGCATTCATATTCAGAGTATTGACAACATCGGACATTCACCGACTTCATTATAATGCTCAAAATCCAAGGTTGCACAAATCAAAGGAATTTCAATCTATTGAATGGAATTGTGAGGAGCTCTAGCATTGTCAAGATTGATGCAACACGTGGAAAGATTTCTAGAACTTAAATTTGAGAATATATATGTCTGAATAGATTTCATGATTGCTTTAGCGAGGATACGAGGAGACACATCAATATGGGGAAGCCTTTTGTGTCAAACCGAATTCTGAAGATTCAAAAGCCTGTTCTAGCACAAAATTGGCATCACGTTGAGGGAGAAGAAAATCCAGCAGATCTGGTATTTCGAGGTCCTTCGTTTCCTCATTTACAAGACAACTAATTGTGGTGGAACGGACCTGATTATATGAAAGAGGAACTTTTACAGATAATATCAAGGAATCATTTCATGGATAGCACGGACATTCAAACTGAAATTCACATGGAAGAAAAGAGATTTATCAAAACAAATGTTATTTAAGAGCCTTCTGAAAATATTTTGTTTAAAATCTTAGAAGATCTTTACCGGAAAAAATGCGAAGAGCTTTGGCTTACTGCCTTAGGTTTACGGATAACAGCAAGAAGGAAATCTCAGAAAGGAATACTTCAGCGTCAACAAATCCTGACATGCAAAGATTCTTGGAGTTATTAGTAAAAAATACCCAGAAAATGTATTTTAATGATGATATCAAGCCTCTAAAGTGCAAGAAAGAATTGAAGTCAAACAGCAAAGTCAACACTGCCTCCATTTCTGGATGAAACCAGCCTTCTCAGAGTGGGCGGCAGATTATCAAGGACAGATTGGTCTTTTGTTCCAAAAGACTCTATTCTCCTTCCAGCAAAGAGTGAACTAACATTATTGATATTTTATCATGCTCATCTTAGATATTTGAACGCTGACCTACAAATTTTGCTGTCAGCAGTCCGTCTACGTTTCTCGTCATTGAATGGAAGAAACTTAGCTCGAGAGGTAGTACACAAATGTGTACTTTGCTATCGCAACCTAAAATGCGACAACTTATAGGACAGCTATCACAGAAACGAGTTCAACCAAGTCGACCATTTTTTTGTTACTGAAGCTAACTGCGGTGTATCAGTTATGACGCTGGTCAACATGAGTCGTGATAGAAAGACGGAAAAATCTTACATAGAAGATTTCATTTGCTTAGCCACTAAAGCAATCCATTTTGAAGCAGCTTTTCAGGAGATGTCAGAAGAATTCATAGCAGTGTAATGAAGACTCGCAGTTAGAAGAAGTCTGCCTTATAAGTTTTTTAGTGATTACGGAAGGAACTTCACAGGTGCTGATCGAGAGCTGAAGGAAATTTACGAATTTTGCGAAAGGAAACTGATTTCCTCAACGATGTACTAATTCAAGAAGGAATTCAATGGAATTTCGTGCCTCCAAAATCGCCTCACATGGGTGAATTATGGAAAGAATAACTGAAACTCATCCAGGAAAGGATGGAGTAACACGTGTGGTTATGATCAAGACTCAAAATGGACAATTGAAACGTTCTATCGCAAAATTGCGTAAAGTATTGACGAACAGCAATCGAAATTAACCATTGTTAATTTAGTCGGCGGGTTGTTTTCCGTGTACTTAAGTAATTTTGAATTTCGTTGTTTTTTTTTGTTTCCGACAGCACCAGCTATTCTGATTTAACTACTTTATTCTTTGACTAGCGCGGTAGGAATGGTTTTAGAGAATAGTTGAAAAAATTTCTTCTGTACTCAAGTCTATCATTCAGAATAAAATTCTAAATTTGAGCAGGATCAAGTTGAATTTCATTTAGTTAAGCTCGCAACAAATTTTAAATATTTTTTAAGTTTGGTGACTTTCAAGTTTTAATCATTATATTTCATATTAATATGGCTCTAATGTTTCATTTTCTGATGTTGTGAATAGAAATTTACACTCAAGCTTCCGAAAGACATGGAAAATTACTCAAGACTTCAAGTGGTAGACGATATTGCGAATCTGCTTAGGAGTAACCTTCTCCCATCTTATGTTATGTTATTTCTTGGTTTGAGAAATGTTCTGTCATTAATAAACTTTATTTTTATAAGAAATAATGTGGCCTCATTTCAACGACATTTAATGGTCCTTCGAGCACGATAGTAATCCCGGCACTACGGAAAAACAGTGAGGAAGCAGATTTTGATAAATATTTTCAAAGAAACGGATTTTCTTAGAAACTTTCACGAGATTCGTAACTTGTTGGAATAGAGTTACAGAAAACTTTCAAGGACAACGAAGATGAGGATCTAAAGAAGATTTTAGGTAACACTTCCATAAATGTCCTACAACATATTCATATGATGATGTACGGTAATACAGCCAGAAACAATTTTGTCAAGCGAAACATTCGTAAGTTTCGAGCAGATTACAGAGGTTGTAAGTCATCAAATGTAAGTTACAAGACTTCGTCAGAAGTAGAATTTAATTCATCAAAGAAACGATTGGAAGTTGAAGAAAAGCTTGTTGCGCTAGAGAAGGACATACTTGCTGCTAAAGAAGAAATTCTAATTTTGGAATCGGAGATAGAAATACATAAGTTGAATAAGGATTTTCGTACAGATGATTTAAGAAGAATGGAAGTTAATTTTCGGATGAAACAAAAACTCCTGAAGACGAAAGAAGCTCACGTTGAAAATAAACAAGGATTAATTGTAAAGGAACAAGATGTAGTAGATTTTGAAGCTGACCTACAAAAGGAAGCTGCTGCGGATGTTTACAGCGATGATAAATCAAATAAATAAATAAATCAAATCAATTTTCAAGAATTAGAAATTGAACAGGTGAAGCTGGAAAGGAAAGAGCTATGTCACCAAGTAAAATCGAAAATTAAGTTTCACCCTAAAAATAAACTTGGAACTCAGGTTAGTCACCCTTCTAAAGAAATGCATCGCATGTTGGTCAGGCAAACTGTGGGTGGTAGTCTTGGTAATTTTGATGGTTCACCAAGTCTTCAATGGCCAGTATTTTATCCTCAATACGAACTTTCAAGCGATATGTGTGGATTTTCACCAGCAGAAAATGTTCTGCGACTAAACAAGAGTTTGACTGGGAAAGCCAGAGTAAAAGTTGAGATGGTCTTAATTACTATGAAGAATTTAGAAGAAATTTTGAAAATATTGAACTCAAGCTTCGGAACAGAAAATCACATTGCTGATGAACTTTTGATGAAAATCAGGAAGATACCATATGTGGAAGAATCAGAAAAGTTTGAAGGATTCAGCTATGGAGTAAGGAATATTGCTACCGCTTTAGAGAATGTCGAAAGCCAAATTATTAACAAACGAAGCTTATTAGCTACATTGGTCAACAAACTTCCTTCTCATCTAGCAATACAACGGGGAAGATATTAAATTGTGCACGTTTGTATAATCGTTTATTGCATCAATCAAACATACCTGTAGTAATTCCTAAGAAAGAAGTCACAACATGTACCCAGTTAATGACTGATGGAGACATCCTAAAAATGGCAACAGTACATTTGGAAGCTATTAGAAATGGGAAATCTATGATTCTTATAGGTTAAAATAATGTCAATACTATTGTGTCTCGAGAGGTGGTTGAACCACAAATGAATTCTCCAATTCTCTCAAAATCTTCAATAGAGTGGATAGTACATGGAGCGACTGGATAACAAGGAACTGATCCAATAAATCCAGAAAATGTATTTACTTGCTGCGAAGTCAATCAAGATGCTCTACATGAAGAAGTGAAGAAATATTTTCCTATCGAAAATTTTAACGTGGCAGGAAGTAACAAGAAACTTCAATCGGAAGGAGAAAATAGAGCAACAGGTATTGCTATGACAACAATAAAGAAAATAATAAAAGGTATGAAATTGGACTGCCATGAAAATCTAATAAACCCTTGGAAAAAAGAAACAAAGCCATGGCTTTTCAACGATTGAAGCGTTTAGAGAGAAAATTTTTGAAGGATAAGAAACAAAACGTCAAAGCCTATAAAGATGGAATAAAGAAGGTGTTAAAAAAAGATATTCTGTAAGTACAAATAAAGAAGAAATTTGTGAAAAAAACGAGTTTGGTATTTACCGCATTTTGCCGTATTGAATCCAAATAAACGTTCAAGAAAAGAATCGGCAACATCGAATTCCAGGAATCCTTTGAGACGTCTACTCAGATTGCATTATATTTCCAGCAAATTTTGACAAGCTGGACATGGAACTAATGTCAAACCATCAAATACCGTCTAAGAGAAAAGTATTAGAAGCAATTATTTTAGTTTTCGACCAGGTAGGGTTTTCATCTCCAATAACAATTAAGGGACGAATGCTGCTACAGAAGATTTGGAGATCTGAAATTAATTGGGATGATTTCATTACCGGCAGCATGTTTGAAAAATGAACTCAGTGACTTATTAAATTAAAATCTATAGGAAGCATTCGAATACAGCGTGTTTATTCGAAGAATCTAAGTACTGCTAGATCGATTGAGACTCATACGATGACAATCCCAAAACTGGAATTGATGGCTGCTCTACTTGGTGCAAGAATAACCCACACAACGACAAAATATTTCGATTTTAAGATCGATAGAAGATTCTCCTGGACAGATTTTCGTACAGCTCTGCAATAGTTGAAATCTGAGGAGAAACTTTTAACATTAATGGCAGTAAGACTCGAAGAAATTCCAGAGCTCAGCAATAGTGAAGAATGGAATTGGGTACCTACAAATCGAAACGTGTTAGATGATTGCCTTCGAGATAATTCTTTGAAGAATTTTAACGAAAATCACAGGTGGTTTAAGGGGCCAACGTTTTTATCGACAAGACTGAGCTTGTGGCCAAAGTCTTCGGAGAAAATATTCGCAATCACAGTCAGAAAATCGATGGATGTTTCAGAAGCTTTACCAAAGATTAACACTTATGATTCATCAATCAAAATTTTACGTAAGACAGCATGGGTAAAAAGATTCATAGAGAATATCAGGCAAAATTCTAACGATAAAAAAAATCGTCCTCTTCGAGCATCAGAGTTAAACTCGGCAGAAAAACAATGGTAGGAGGATGTACAAAAAAACTCGAACATCAAGGAACCGGTACTGTTGTAAATAATTTTCGAAAGAAATTTTGGATTCCGAAAATTATATGTTTTGTCAAGAAAATCACAAGCGATTTTATAATTTGCAAGAAAAAAAGCTGTAAGCCGATAGTACCTATTTTGGGAAAAGTGCCAAAAGAGATTTTATTAATTTACGAAAAACGATTCACTGCCTGCGGAGTTGATTACCTTAGACCATTTCAAGTGGAGATAGGCAGAAAATTAGATGAGCGATAAGGATCAGATCAGAAGACTTTTTGCTCGTCAAGGACAAGTTCTTCAAATGTGGTCCGACAATGGGACCAATTATTTCAGCTACCTTTGAATTAATTAAACTTAAGATCATTCAGTTTTCCAAACTGCTCAATTTTCGGGACATTGAATTCTAATTTACTTAATTCCTGATTTCGTTTCCTTATCATCATTTTGTTTTTTTGTTTTTGTTTGAAAAGAGAACGAAATACGTATCAAAGTTCTTAGAGAAAAATAATGACGTAAAATTAGAACTTACCGAAAAAATCAAACAAAACCGCGAATGTGAGGATATTGCCGATGAGAATCTTCATTTTCTTCAAGATAGATTTCTTGTACGATGACTGACAAATTTGGTCTTTATTCACTCCTATTTAAAGCAATTGTTCCTGATGACGCATAGCTGTCTAATTTTATGAATTTAGCATTTACTTGTGAAACTTCAAGATTTATTAAGATTCACATCATGAAGAAACTACCTATTAGAGGCAATAAATTATTTTTTATGAAGAAAAATGTAACAAAATTTAAAATAGCAGTTAACAGACCTTGTACTAGAATATCGCTAATTGAAAAGATACAATTTTATTGATCTCTATTAATTAAATACCACTCCTTATTTTTAAAAAAGACTTTAGGGAGCCTCTTTCCCGACGAAAAAGTATCATAGAAAATCATGTATTGGGATTCATATAGCGAAAATTGTAGGCAATATTCACCCCAATGTTTCTTCCCATACATACTTGTCCCAATATTATTGCTAATAGATCATTTCCAATAATACTTTTTCAGAAGTAATATCACATGCAAAACTGATAAAAATTCTCGAAATTTTCGAGTTCTGAAACTTCTTCTTTATTTATAATGTGTCCCCTTAGGGTTTACATAACATCCCTTCCTTCACTACTTGATTTTACTGCACAATTTAAGCTAACCTTATGCTCCTATGTGACTTCTGTTTCCTTTTTCTTTTCCTTCTCATCCCACTCATGCTTTGCATTCTCTCTCCCATACACTACCTCATTCTTTTCCTTCAACTCCTCTAGCTTTTTCTGCCTCCTTCATCTATTCTTCTACCAGTCCCTCCTTCCCTAAAATTTCCTTAACATTCTCCTGCCATTCTCCCCTCTCTTCCTTTCCTCTCATGCAAACATCCCATACATGCTCCCATGTCTCCTCTACCCATTCACATACTCTAGATTTTGTGTTCTCATCCTTCTCCTAATACACTGCTTCTTCTACTCCATTTCCCAGTCTCCAACTATCTATTCTTATCTATCTCTTTCCCTCCAACCCCTCTCCAGATATGTTCTCAACCCTTTTCTCTTTATCATTTATACCATTGATTGTATTTTGATTATCCTGTCCTCCCCCATCTATCTCTTACCTGCATTTCTCTATCTTTTTTCCAATTCGTCATAGCTTATATGTCCTTTTTCTCACACCCTCCATCTCTAAGAAAATCTCTTTTCTTCTCATCGCATTGACTCTACAGCCCTCTTTCGTCTTTCTTCCACCTTCTTGCCACCCTTGTTTTTAATTTATCACTTTGAGCCTTCTTTTTTATTGTATAACACGGAGTTCTCCAGTCTACTCCTAATATCCACTTTATATCTCTCTCTTGCAACTTCTCCATATCCAGTATCTCTTTCCATCTCCATTCTTCTGCCCCATAGCCTCATACCGGCCATGCCAGCGTATCAAAAAACCTCATTCACCTATTTCATTTTTTTAGCCTATTCCCCATTCCCCATTCCCTCTTTCATCTTTCTTCCACCTTCTTGCCGCCCTTGTTCTTAATTTATCACTTTGAGCCTTCTTTTTTACCATATAACACGGAGTTCTCCAGTCTACCCCTAATATCCACTTTATATATCTCTCTTGCAACTTCTCCATTTCCTGTCTCTCCTTCCATCTCTATATTTCTGCCCCATAGCCTTAAAACCGGCCATGCCAACGTATCCAAAAACCTCATTCACCAATTTGAATTTTCTTAGCCTTCTTTTGCCTATTTCCCATACCTATTTCATCACCCCTGCCGCTTTCACAATCCTTTCTCTCATATGTGCTCCATTTTCCCCACTCGCTTGTACGATAAAATCAAGATTTTTAAATTCCTTGCCTCTAACTTTTCACGTTTTCATCAAGCTGTCCATTTTTTCTATCTTCCTCCTTCCTTTCTAAGCCTTATTACCTTCTTCTTATCCATATTAAGCTTCAGTTTTGCCTTTCCAAGCATTCTCCTAACCTCGTAATTAAACTATTCCTTCCTCATTTTCCACCAACAACACTATTTCATTTGCATATGCCAGTCTGCACATTTTTTTTTTCTTCTAGCCTTATTCCTTCCCATCCTCTTCTCTTCATCACCTCTTCCAAATCTGAAACTGCTATATCTCTTTCTTTAGCCTTCTATTTATAATATAATTTCACACATAAATGTTATTTATCACTCTCATACATTTACTAAATCCTATCTGATTCTGTGGAATTATCTTTTTTCCTCTTCTTCTTTATTTAACCATTTTGATACTATTGTCATTCGAATCTTATATAACTGCGTCATCATCGTCATACCCATATGATCTTTAACTTCTTTCCCACAACTTTTCACACTGCTTCCTCCGTGCTTGCCACTTCTACCTCCTCCTTAAACCCTTCATTCCCTTCCTCTTTTCTTTCATCACATAACTCATTATACTCCTTTTCCTTTCTTCTCTACTCTTCCCCATTTTTCTTCCCGTTTCTCCATTCCTTAAATTCCTTCCACACGTCCCTTTCTTTCGCTCACATTCCTCATCACAGCTACCTCTTTTTCCCCTTCGCTGTCTTCTTTCTTGATTGTATCCTCTGATATTCTTCCACTAATCCTATCACTATTTCCATCTCTTGTTTTTCATTTCCCCTCTCCCTTTTTCACCAGCATCATTTTCCCTCCAAATTCTTCTATTCCCTCTACCGTCCAGTTACCATTTCCTACTTTTTTTCCTTTCTTATTTTCTTTAGCAGTTTCTTGTTCATCTCTCTTTCATATCTCATACATAAAGATTGTTAATCAATCAATTCCACGATGAGTTGATTTTTTTGTACTCTACTACCAGTATTTAATTCTGTGAAAAGGATATAGATGAAAGAGCCTAACCTCAAAAAATATGGAAAATCGCTGATTTCAGGTAAAACATGATTCCCGTCTATGAAAAGTGGTCATATTCTATGTTTTCGAGGTCGCTGAGTACAAATCCGGAGTCACTCTTGTTTTGTGACGTCACACTTCATCTCTAACCTCAAAAAAAACGTGGCAAATTGATAATTTTATGTAAAACATGAATTTTTTAATGCAAAGTGGTCGTATTATATGTTTTCGAGATCGCTGATTACGAATACGGAGTCGTTGTGGTTTTATGACGTCACACTTCGTCTCTAACCTCAAAAAAAGTGGCGAATTGGTGATTTTATGTAAAACATGTATTTTTTCAATGCAAAGTGGTCGTATCCTATGTTTTCTAGGTAGCTGAGTACGAATTCGGAGTCGTCGTGGTTTTATGCCGTGACACTTCGCCTGTAACCTCAAAAAAAAAAAACGTGACGAATTGGTAATTTCATGTAAAACATGTATTTCTTCAATGAAAAGTGGACGTATCCTATGTTTTATAGGTTCTTGAGTCTGAATTCATAGCAAGTTCCTTTCAATTCACGCCCTTCTTGAGTATCGTATTTTTTTATCTTCAAAAGATCGACGTAATGGATTCCGTTTCCTTTCAACTCCTTTCTCTTTATGTTCTCTCTTCAATGTCAAACAAAAGTCTGCCATCATGTTTATATCCCACCTCCCTTGGTAGCGACGTTCCATTTCTTTAATAACTTGATGGAATCTTTCTCCATGCTCTTCACTGTAATCACCCAAATTCATCGGAAAATAGTCAATTTGGGAATTTAATACATGTAACTTAATGCTCATATTACGTCCCATTTTACCGAAGTTCTGTATCATATTTCTTACAACTCTCCTGTTATTGTCACTTCTGTGGTTCCCTAAAAAGATTTCAACAACTTTCTTGAGGCTCAACCGAGCTGCTTCTTGCACTCTGTTCATAGCTGCGACACAATTCTGACCCCTACACATTTTCCGGATTTGAGGTCCATCGAATATTCCTGCTTTTAGTCTTGCATCCGATAGTTCTGGGAATCGTCCTTGAAGTTATATAAAATAGCTATCTCTTTTTTCTAATGCTGATACAAGCTGCTTCACCATGCCCAGTTTTATACAAAGAGGTGGCAGTAAAACTCTCGCCGGATCCACTAGTGGGAGGTTGATGATGTTCTCTGATCCTGGATCAAAAGATTTTCTGGCTGGCCAATCAATCTTTTTATAATGATTAGGTCGGTCTTAACTATCCCATAAGCATGGAAAACATGGGCGTTCAACGTAATCTGATTGCTGACCTGAAATTATTCCCAATATTTTTAAATCCCCATAAATCCGCTAATTGTGTTCTGAATATTTCAATTTTTCTAATACCAACTCAATATTTTCGTAACTCTCTTTCAACGTAGTTAAATGTGCTACCGGTATGAGAGCAAAAACGTTCGTATTGTGAAGCAAAACAGCTTTGAAACTTTTCTTACAGGAATCTATGAATAGTCTCCATTCGATGGCTCTATAAATCCCTGGTTTCAATTCATCCATTGATCCGTTTATATCGTGGCAGTAAACTAATGAAGGCTCTTTTTCTTTAATGAAATATTCCCTGGAATCTCTTCCTCTATTCCCATAGTTAGTTGCTTTCACAACTTCTTCCACTAAGTTTTTCTTTTTGAGTATAGAAACCAAGAATTCACTTGTCTCTTTGGATAGTCCTAGATCTCTGATGAGATCGTTTAATCCTTCTTTTGAGAAAAGTTGTGGTTTATTTTTTTTATTTCCTACATATTCGTCGCCAATGTCAAATTCACTGGAGCATTCTTCTTCGCTAGCGTCTTCTTGTATCTCTAAACTTTTCCGAGAAGAAATACATTTGATTCCTTCAATACCTTGCTCATATGTATTGCACATCTTGATTGGTCTTATTACTGTCGGAACATCGACGTAAGCAATTCTTCTTTCATTTTCTTTTTGTTGAATCCAGTTACATCGTTTTTGCAGAAATAGCAATCCTCTTCAGAAGTGGGTTCTGTCCCAAGAGTTTTTGGTGGATAGAATTCACTTCATACGTAGCAAAATAAATCAGAGAATTTGAATTTGAATCAATCAAAACATCATTTACAATGATGTTTTGAGGTGGTAGCTTCAAAATAAACTTGTAATTTAGTACCTTTAGATTGTGGAGTTGAGGATTTTTTGGTTTTATGCATAAATGCCATGAGGATATGATAGACCGACACATTAGGGATTCTGGTCCGATCGCAGGTGCGTCTGCCGTCCTGGGGGTGATAACCCTCATACTTCCCGAGGGCTAAGTATGAGGGCTTTCCGACTTTGACGAGGACAAAGTCAACTCATCGTCGGACATACTACGGCTTCATTCTGACACCCTAATGCCCTCCTGCGAAGCAGTACGCTCCTACTGACCACGTTGCTCCATCAGATGGTGATACAAATCATTCGACACATCTCCTTTCAGGGCAGTTGTCATCGTTCACAGAATCTGTTGGAGTAACAGGATTTCGTCACTCGTTTAAGCAACAAGATCGTACTGAGAGAAAATCTCGTTCAGTATCATCAAAGTAACAAAGATGCATGCATCTCCTGATATCACTTGTGCGATCAAACGAATCGAGTTGATTTTTCCGTAGAAACATTTCCTAGGCTTGTGCGCTTCTCACAGATACAGTCGTCTGGTGAAATTGTTTATTTAACTCACTATTAACAATGAACAAACTGAACGCTGGAAAATTGGAATATTAATTTTAAAATTGACCAAAATGAGCAGTGTCGGCTTATTCTTTATGCACTTAGGAGTATCTTATTAAAAATTCAGATCAATAGGTTGATATTTGCGCTACCAATTTGTAGTTGACAGCTGTTAATTTTATTGAACTTTTCATACACATCTCATTGCAGATCATTATCAATCCTGATACACACATTTGCACAGCTTTGGAAATTATTTTAGGATACAGTCGGACAGCTTTCAAAAATGTAGATAAAATAAGATTCTTTTTAACGCCCAAATAATACTCCTCGTTGACGGTCTGGCCTTCTGGAAGGAATTCATGATGGACAACACCTCTGTAATCCATGAAAACCGTAAGCATCACCTTCTTTTTCCACTGAAAACGACGTGGTTTTTTCGGTCGCGGCTCATTGGGTGAACGCCATTCACCCGCTTGATGTTTGGAGTGCGTGTCATACTCATAAATTCATGTCTCGTCACCAGTAATTATCCGTTTGATAAATGATGGGTCGGAGTCGACCTTGGGAAGCATATCTTTTGCGACATCAACGCGATCCCTTTTTTGTGAAAAATCGAAACCACACACAAAGATAAATGCACACAATACGGCGTCACTTCAACAAATGTCAAGCTATCAAGCCGAAAATCTGGCAGAACGTCAATGACACTTCTACCAACACAACAAAAAATGAAGAATTGAAATCGTCTGAACGAGAGCGCCACACGGTGACGAGTCCTACAACTTTTTGATCAAGGTGGTATTCATTACGCTCAAATAATGATTAAAAAGATTTTCCTTCCTCATGATAAAAATGCACTAGAATTTGCTTGGAAATAACTTTGCGAAACAATTCAAAGATGAGGTAAATTTCTAGAAGAATATGTTCTTTGAGACAGGCTTAATAATGAGACTTCTGGTTGAGAAAGAAATTCGACTTCACGTCATTAAAATTACATCTTCTGACATTTTTTTTTTTTGATCATCAGAAAAAATTAAAGTTAAAGAAAGATGTCCTCTTCTATAGGGGAAAAAAGTATGTTTCGAGGTCAACTGGGAAGATTGTTGAAGCCAAAAAGTTTGTGGCTGTAAAATCCTACGGTAACGAAGAATGTTGGGAAATCATTGAAGTCTCAGCGCAAGAAAAATGGTTCCAAACATTTTGGATATAATCAAAGATTGTTGTTGTCTTTTTTTTTGGGGGGGGGGGATTTAACCAGAAACGCTTAAGAAAGAAATGACGAATTTAACAAAAAGCTTTTCAAAATTATGTTGATGTCAAATTTATTTGATCAATAAAAACGAATAATTTTGAACAAAGTCGTGAATGCAAGGAGTGAATCCCCAATAAATTTCTTCATTTTTTTCCTGATTTAGTGCACGATGACAGATTAATTTGGAATGACTTTTCTCTTATATACATTAAGCGGAAATAACAAACTGATTGCGCCAATGGAATTTCACTCGTTAAACAAGGAGATTTATTAATATTTACAATGTGAGTTAATTTCCTGGCAGGGACAATAAAATCTCTGTGAATTTAAAATAGTGGAAATTTACTATTTAAATTAGTAAATGATTGTTTTCCAAATGTGTTGCAAAAAAATGTTAAATTTCGGTGTTTTTATTCAAATGTTAATAACTCTGAAAGTAATAGACATTTTTTTAGCTTGTGGTCTTATTTTGAAGGCAAGTCTGCATGATATGTCGCTAACTTATTAGGATATTTTTGGATTTTTGACCTAGATTCCATTCTAGGGCCATGCTTGATTCAAAAAGTCGTGAAATTTTAAAAATGTTTATCTACTCATAAGAACTTAGTAATATTTGAAAGATATTATTATTTTGAATTTTCAGAATTGATTTGTTTAGTCTTCATTGGAAATTTTATGTCTTTTTGTACTAAGCTTAGCCGTAGGATAGAATTTGGGGGAAAAATTATAAAAATACCTCAATACCCTAGAGAATTACTGTGAAAAAATCGCTTCAAAATGGGACAAAGAGCTCCAAAAAATGTTAATTATTTTCAGAGTTATTTACATTTGACAAAGACATCAAAATTTGACTTTTCTTCTAATACCATGTTATATGATTGAAATTTTAAAAAAAGGTGTCGCCATAATTTTATACGGTAGTATGCATAGAAAACACCTGATTTTAACCTATTCTCACTGAAACCTCTTTTTAGAATAAAAATTAGAATTGATTAAAATTACTTCAATTGACAATTCAGAGGAATGAAAATCAGGGGAAAAGTAGTTCAATTAACAAAATTCTCAAAATGTTGAAAAAATGTCGCATTTAGATATGTTTAGAAATGTCAATAATTATGAAAATAATAAACATTTTTCTAAGTTTCTGGTCTTGTTTTGAAAGCATGTCTCCATAGTATTTTTCCAAATTATTAATATATTTTCAGAATCTTTTCCCTAGATTCTATGCCTAAATAAATCCACTTGATTTGAACCTATCCTCCCTGAAAACCGTTTCTAGAATCGAAATTAGGACGAATGAAAGTGATGACAATTAAAAAGAATGAAAATCAGAGAAAACGGAATTCAATTAATAAAGTCCTAAAAATATTTTTAAAAATTTCGCATTTGGATATCTATAGAAATGTTAATAATTATAAAAATAATAAACATTTTTTGAAGTTTTCTGTCTCATTTTAAAAGTGAGTGTCCATAGTATTCTTCCAAATTATCAACATATTTTTAGAATCTTTTCGTGGATTCTATGTCTAAAAAAACCCACTCAATTTGAACTCATTCTCCCTGAAAACCCTTTCTAGAATTAAAATTAGGACGAATAAAAATAATGACAATTCAGAAGAATGAAAATTAGGGAAAACGGAATTCAATTAATGAAATTCTCAAAATATTGAAAAAAATGTCACATTTAGACATCTTTGGAAATGTTAATAACTATGTAAATAATAAACATTTTTTGGAGTTCATCATCTGATTTTACAGGTAAGTTTCCGAAGTAATCACTCATTTAAATTATCAAAATGTTTCTCGAATTTGTTTTCTAGGGCTAAACATGATTAAAAAAAGTTGTAAGATTTCGAAATTGTGTAGCTGCTTATGAGTATTTTAGAAAAAAGCTGTATGTATCAAGTTTTGATGAAATTTAGTAATTTTTATAAAAATATTAATAACTGTTGAAATAATCAGCATTTTTAAAAGTTTTTGATAAACTAGCAAAATACTATGAGAACTTCGAAAATTGTTAATTATTTTCAGAGTTGTGAACCATAATTTTCATAATTTCATAATTTCCTGAAAAACTAAGTCCAGAATAAAAATTAGAATGAATGACAATCATGACAATTGGTCATTTGAAAAAAAAAATTTGGGGAAATGGTATTCAATTAGTAAAATTCTCAGAATATTGCAAAAAACTTCAAATTCGGTGTTTCTTGAAAATGTCGATAACTCTGAAAATAATAGAATTTTTTAAAGTTCGTCGTCTTGTTTAAAAAAATTTCCAAAGTAATTATTTTCAAATATATAAACCGTAATTTCCATAATTTTTGACGATAATGTACATAAAAAAAAACAATTAGTTTGAACCAATTCTCTCCGAAAAACTGAGTCTAGAATAAAAGTTAGTCTGGTCTTGTTTTGATTTTGAAGGCAAGTCTCCACAGTATTTTTCTAACATGAATATTGATATTAATTGGTTATTGCTTCCTCATAGAGGGAAGTTTGTCGTGACCTGAATTTTCAAATCTACTTTTTTGACATATTTCAATATTATTCTACCCCAGGTACTGGAAAATGCAATTCTTAGAAAATGTCCGTGTGTGTTTGCAACTTTTTTCTGTTTTCCATATGTCAAAAGGTGAAAGAGCAATGATCATGAAATTTGGACAAATTGTGGCTCCAACTGATGACCAGATTTGATAGGATTTTGAGCTAGATCGGCCAATCAGACGTGTTTTTTTGCGTTCAAGAATTTTAAAAAAATATACCATTTTTATATGAGAAATCCTTTTTGATATTTGAAATACAACTATACTGTATCTAATGTATTTATTCGCGTTTTCGAGATGCATTGATTGACCTCTTGTGGAAACTTTTATGACGTACTGGTACGGATTTATGATGGTTCAAAAAAAGAGCTTATTCTGTTTATATTAGGAAAACTTTCTTGATATTAGGAATACTACAGTAATATATCTAATATGTTTGTTCGTGTCTTCGAGGCGCGTCGAATGACCAATTGGAGAACCTTTCACGTCCTTTCATGATCTAACATTACAAGAGTTGCTTGACAAGTTTGGTAAAAAAGCAAGTGAATTTTTTTTAAAGCTTGCTTTTATTCCTCAACATAGTCGCCTTTGAGGGCTACACACTTAGTTCAGCAAGATTCTAATTTTTTCATCTCTTCAAAACGATCCAATCCAGTCTTCGTTTTCTTGAGCAAACTTTCATCAGGTAGTACCCACTGCTTTGACTGCTGCTTCACCTCGGGTGTATACAGGTGGATTCAGGTTTCGACTGCAGTCACGAATCGACGCAAAGAGTTCTGCAGATTCCGGCTGACCTTCACCAAACTTTGCACTGAAATTATTCGAATAAAAATGTTTTATCAATTAACGATACTCTTCTTTCTCCACTTTTTTGGAAACCACTGACAGGATTACTTCAAACTTATGCCAAACCCAAACTAAGTGTTAGTTTTGGCTGAAGCTTAGTAGAGTTTAGCTTGAAGTGTACTATTTCGTAGCCATATACTACAAAGTTCATTTCGGCACCATCTAGCGGGAAATTTGCCTTGCTTATTGAACGACCCTCGTACCTATTTATAATTTTTTAAAATATATTGTTTACCTTGTTTATATGAGTAACACTTTTTTAATATTGGGAGTACAACAGTATTGTCTATGATGTATTTGTTCGGGTTTTCGAGACGCATCGATTGACCTATTAAACAACATTTCATGGCCTTCCGTGACCTACCAATACCGTTTTTTAATTTTTGAAGAAAATTATTAACCTTGTTTATGAGAGGATTTTTTTTATATTGGGGATACAACAGTACTGTATTTCATGTTATTGTTCGCGTTTTTGAGATGCGTCGATTGACCTATTAATGAATCTTCGATGACCTCTTATGATCAGTAGCGACTTACAAAATTACATTATTTACACAAGAAATTTTTTTTTTAATATAAACACGACCGTAATTTAAAAAGTGGTTTTTTATAACAGACTACATTAATTTCTATAATACACTATAATTTCCGACGGCAGTGTACATTTAAAAAAGACATGATATGAACCTTTTCTCTCTAAAAAACTCTTTCTAACATAGAAATTAGAATGAACGAAAATAATGAAAATTAGTCATTTGAAAACAAAATTGAAAAATTGAATTGGTAAAATTTTCGAAATATTCCAACAAACATCAAATTTTGACGTTTCTAGAAAATGTTAGTTACACTGAAAACAATTAACATATTTTAAAGTTTAAAGTCTCATTTCAAAAGTATGCATTTATATTGTTTTGTGATTTATTAATATATTTTCAGAATTTTTTCCCTAGACTCTATCCTAGAACCAAGTCTGGTTCAAAAAGTCCTCAAACTCCAAAAATGTTTAACTACTTACAAGAATTTAAAAAAATCAATACATATAATATTTTAACAAAATTTAGCATAATTTATAAAAATATCGAAGTTTTGAGTTTTTTAAATTGATGTACCGTCAACCATGGCTATTTTGGGACACGCTAGTTTTTCATTCTTAGATTCATTATGGTAAAGTGTTTGAATTTGGCGCCTGGCCTAAATATAGTTCGAGATAATGCCTATAGAGTGCTTAAAACATTAGTAGTGCGTATTATGTCTGGGAGAAGAGAAAAATTCATACGTGCATAGAAATTCGTTGTCGAAACTGAAGAGTTAATCAAAAATTAATTTCGACCTCGTTTGTGAAGCACGTTAATGTAATGATAGTCAAGATAAGTGTAAAAAATTTAGTTGTGGTGATATACACGCAATGCGCTTACATTTAAATCGGTGTTTTGTAAGAAGAGGGCTAAAAGTTGAAATGAAATCGAATTGAAATTGAAATAATAAAATGAAACTAAATTTTCGTGAAATTGTAGTGTTCTACTTTCTTCTTTTATTCACAATTAAAAAATATATATATATTTTTTTAATTTCGCTCTAGAAGATCTACCGAAACGGTTGCATATAGTGTAGACCAAAAAAATATATTCACTCACTATTATTGCCAAACAAAACTTGTCCAAAAAGATTCCCAACCACTGCGCTATTTTGAGACAAAATTCAAGTCTGCTCAACTTCAACAAAAATTTTTTCTTCCTAATGCAACTTACTAAACAGGCCGTAGGATAGAATCTGAGACAAAAATTCTAAAGACACCTTAATAAACTAGCAAAATACTATCATGACCTATCTCCAAAATGAGACAAGATCTTTAAAAAATCTTAATTATTTCAAATTTATTAACATTTTTTAGAAATATCCAAATTGGCCGTTTTTGTAATATCTTTTCATAATGTCCGCTGATACTTCACATAAAAAACAGCTTTATTGAAACCTATTTTCTTTGAAAACACTTTTCTTTCGTATTTTCTTTAGAGAAATACCAGAGGACATTCCAGAAACGGAAATAGCGCTGGAATCCTTGGATCTGGACTATTTGAAATTTCCATTCAAGAGGCCGTCCAGTGAGAAAAATTCTGCGCTAAGATGGAAGACCTGGCTTCCTGGCTGAAGACGAGAATTCCCTCGGGAAAAATGGGATCAAGGACGTGGATGCCTGAGCGCTTTTGCGATGTTGGAATTCCTTCCAGAAGCTCCTGACTTTCCGAGAAGGTCGTATTCCAGGATCGAGCGGCCTCTGTATATCCTATGTCCTTTTTCCGGGCACCTTTGTGGTTGCAGAGACGCAGAAAGATCTCAATATGACAAGACATGCCTTCTGTGTGTCCCCTGGGATATGGAAATTTACAATATATTACGCGAGCACCTTTACCCCAACACCTTAAAGTTCTTTTCTTGCACGGTAGTCATCGTCATGTGTATGTATTTGCCGCCTTCGATTCGAGCCGATGCGATGTCAGTGACCCGAAGTTTACATTTTCAAGGAAATAGGAGAAAAGCCAATGGAATGTAGAAAATTTTCTGCGAAGGAGCGAGTGCAGTTCAATATTCGTGTTGGCATAATGCACTGAAATTGGTAGATTAAAGTCGACGAGAATTTACATGTTTTAAGGTATAAAAAAAACTTTGGTATGTTAATCATTCTTATATAAATCTTAAATAGTTTAACACGGAAAAGAGTTGAGTGCCTTACAGATTTTTTGTTTAAATCATGAGAATCGATTTAATGAGAAGACATCATGCGACCAAAAAAATCTCCTTGACAACGATTGTAGAAAACTGATAATTGAAAACAGATATTTTGGAGAATAATGGATATTTATGGAAGTTTCAGAGGTTGTCAACTTTTATTCAGGGTTGAGAATTCTTATCACATTTCCGAAGAAATAAATGGTCTTTTCCCATCTTGAAGACCAAACAACAGGCGATTGGTGCCCTCCTCAGTATACAACACAAACCGTTCATAACTCCTTTGGTTCTAGCTATGCTTTCATACCTTCCCTTAAATGACGGAAGTTTGGTGGAACTGACGTTACGCATGGACACTCCAGCTTATGACGATTTAACTGCTTAGTTTCAAAATGATTTTATACTTGAGAAAACATTTCACGCAAAAAGTTGGTAATTGGGTGTGAACCTTAAATAAAGGATAATACAATTAATAACACTGGTCAACACTAAATCAGTTGAATGGATAAGACGTATCATTTTCCGTAGATTTTTGGTCGCTGAATCCGCATCTGAAATCGGAATTTTCCCAGCATCAAGCTTTTGAGCAAATCGATGTCAAAAGTTAAAAAAAACGCGTTTCTTGCTATTTCTGACCTCAACTTGCTCAAGAACATGACGTGCCGGAAACTTCCATGTGGGCTTAAATTGAAGATCATACCTTGTGCTTGAAGGTGGATATGATGAAAGAAATCTAATTGTTGCCTATCTTGAGCTGTAACCGATGTATACTGCGCGCGCGCATACAGTAAGACGCGGCCTCAAGATGCCTTCATGGCTCATAAAGGTGAAAAAATTAAAACCGAATTAATTTGTCTCCTGATCGCCTCTTGATGCGGCTTTATAGGCATGCAGTAAGTAGCAAACGCGCGCGCGCAGTGAACATTAGTCACAGCTCAAAACAGATGACATTCAAATTATTTTCATGATATCCACCTTAAATATCAATGTTGAATATCAACGTTAAATATCAAGGATTCGTTGAATGACATTTCAAGTACTTGTGATCCTGGGAAATGAATCAACCTATTCGGATATGTGAATGGCTGGGTTCTCTCTCTTCAAATGACGTTGTACAGAATGAATCTTGGAAAAATCTGAGAGGACTATGTGAAGTTTTCCCTAATTAGGTATCCTTATCAACAATAATCTCAATATTTGAAAAAATTATGACATGATATAAATTTTACCCTTTGGTTAATCTATACCATGAAATGGAATAAAACAGAAGTGTACCTATTACTGCAGATCTTATCTTTTTGTGTATGCCAACGTACGAAGGATAAAAAGACGATTGAAGTGGAGTTGTCTTATCAACAATAATCTTATTGGAGAAAAAAAGGATGATATAATATGAAATTTACTTTATGTTCAATCTACATAGTAAAATAAAATAATGGAGATGTGTACCTTCTACTGCGGATTATAGTTTTATGTATGCACACGTATAAAAACAAAAAAAATCATTTAAGTGAGGTTTCCTGATTGATAATAATCTTATAATTTGAAAAAAAAAATAATGACATAATATAAAATTGACTTTGTGTTCAATCTATGCCTTGAAATAAAGTAACATAGACGTGTACGTAAAAATTCGGATTTTAGTTTTATGTAAGCGAACGTATACGAAGTAAAAAGATGATTTAAGTGGGATTTTTCTATCAACAATAATCTTATTATAGAAAAAATTATGTACCAATATAAGAATTAATTTATGTTTAATCTATATCTTGAAATGTAATAAAACAGATGTTTACCTATTACTGCGGAAATTATTGTTATGTATGCGAATGTATAAAAAAAAAGATGATTCAAGTGGGGTTGCCTTATCAACAATAATCACATTGATTGAAAAAAAATGATCACATGATATAAAATGTACCTTATGCTTAATCTATGTCATAAAGTGAAATAACACACATGTGTAGCTGTTACAGTGGATTTTAGTATTATGTATGCGAACGTATTAAAATGAAAAACATGATTTGAGTGGGGTTTATTTATTGACAATAATCTCATAATTTGAAAAAAATGATGACATAATATAAAATTGACTTTCTGTTTAATCTATGTTTTGAAATAAAGTAACATATATGTGTACCTAATAATGCGGATTCTAGTTTCATGTATGCGAACGTATACAAAGTGAAAATATGATTCAAGTGGGATTTTCTTATCAACAATAATCTTATTATTAAAAAAATGATGTCCTAATATAAAATTTAACTTATGTTTAATCTATATCTTAAAATGTGATAAAACAGATGTTTACCTATTACTGCGGAATTTAATGTTATGTATGCGAACGTATCAAAAGAAGAAAAATGATTCAAGTGTCGTTTCCTCATCAATAATAATCTTATTACTTGAAAGAAAATGATCACATGATACAAAATGTACCTTACGTTTAATCTATGACCTAAAATGAAATACCACAGATGTGTACCTATTACTGCGGATTTCAGTGTTATGTATTCGAACGTATAAAAAAATAAAGATGATTCAAGTGGGGTTGCCTTATCATTAATAATCACATTATGTGAAAAAAAGATCACATGGTATAAAATAAACCTAATGCTTAATCTATGTTATAAAGTGAAATAACACAGATGTGTAGCTATTACAGCAGATTTTAGTATTATGTATGCGAACGTATTAAAAGAAAAAATATGATTTAAGTGGGGTTTCCTTATTGACAATAATCTCATAATTTGATAAGAAATGACATAATATAAAATTGACTTTCTGTTCAATCTATGTCCTGAAATAAACTAAATAGGTGTGTACCTAGTACTGCGGATTCTAGTTTTATGTACGCGAACGTATGAGAAATGAAAAGATGGCTCAAGTGAGATTTTTCTATCAACAATAATTTTATTATTTGAAGAAAATTAATTATCACATGATATAAAATGAACCTTATGTTTAATCTATGTCTTAAAATGAAATACGAACATTGCAGTTCACTTCTTCAGGGCTAACCTGAAACTGAAACTTCAGATTATGTTGCACTTATGTATACTTTCTACGATGCCTGTGATTGGCCAGAGCGCCTACCGTGGGGACTGGTCGAACCTGATTGGCCAATCAAGTCTTTTTCGAAAAACCGGGAGGACAGAAAATCTCAATCTGATGCTCAGCTAGTGCTTATTGCGTGAAATGTTTCAGCCTGACTTTACTCTCATGTTCTTTTACACGTCGGCTCACCGCTCTCCCGGTTTCTCCAATATAGACTTTGCCACAAGAGCAAGGTATTTTATATACTCCCGGATCACTG
>JAUMHM010096681.1:0-24652 GCA_032362435.1 Melikaiella ostensackeni
CGCATTTGCGGCGCAATTCAGTGTGCTGAAGAAATTCTAAAATTATGATTGGGGGGGGGCTGGTGTAACTGACCTTTAAATTTGGGCAGAAAAAAAATTGTCGGGTGGTTTGAGCCACCTTGAAAAATTTGGAAAAACAGTAGAAAATTTGCAGAAATGGAATAAAAACGCAAAATATCAATGAAAATGAGTTTTATCATCGTTTAAATGGCTCTAAAAAGGAAAAAAAACGATGCTTGATTAGTTATCCGATTCTGGATCCAAATCGGAGTAACAATGTTCCCATGTATAAAAAGAGCGGGAACCCATACCGGCACACTTGAAATGAACTGCAATTTTGCACGTATTGCATGCGATGGTGATGTTGCGATTTTTGTAACATACATTGCGAAACGCAATTTTCTATCATTTCCAATCGATAAATATTTATCCGAATGCGAAACCCAAAAAAAATTGGGTGGCTCAAACCAACCGAATGACGCTACTTTTTGAGTATAATAAAGAAAATTACGTATGATGCAATACTATGAAAATTTTATACACGTGAAAATTCATCGAATTTCTAATACACTAGCGATAATTACATTGAAAAATCGTTGGAGAATGTTCACTTAACGAATTTTGACATTCCTTCCTCCACTCTCACTCTATCCTCAGTTTCCTTATATATTTCTCCTACTCTTTCTATTAAAGCTCCCATTATTTCCCTTTTCGCCATCACCTCTTAAAGCTTATTCTAGTGTATCGATGAGAATGCTGTCTCTAAATCCGCAAATAAAAAACATACTTTTCCTTTCTTTTGCCTCAATTCCTTCTCTACTTCATGTTGAAGAATATATATACTTTCTACAGTACTACTACTTTCTCGGAATCCTGCTTGGCTTCCTCCCGCTTTCCCTATCTTTAGTTTTTTGATTTGTGCTTTAATGTCCTCATCCTCCAGCTCTTCCTTCCCCTCATCTCCATCTATTATCCCTCCATGCCATTTTTTTGTTCCCCTTTCAAATGAGCAATGAAACATTTCTTTGAAGCATTCCCTCATTCTCCCATTTCTATATTGTCACTTATGTCTTCTTTTCTCTTCCTTACTTTTTTGATAAATTTCCACGCTTTCCTCTCCGTTTTAATACTATTAATTTCTCCTTCTATTCTTTTTGTTTCCTTGCTTCTTTGTTCTTGCATAATTCCCCACATTCTTTCCTGGTCCCACATATTTCAACCTATCCCTTTTTCCTTTCTGCCAGTCTTTGTATGCTTTTTGAACTTTCTTTTCCTTTTTCTTGCATTCACCATCACACCACATTCTCGTCCAATTTAAATTCCGCCTCTTCCCAACCTTTATCTTTTTCATTCGCCTCGCTTCCTTTCCTTTTCATTCTCTCTCTTTCCTCTGCTTTCTCGAATTCGAGTTTTTCTGTCTTAGTAGATATTCTTTCTTTACTTTCTCTGGCCATAATTATCTCTCTATTATTTCTACTTCTGCTTTCCTCCTCTCCTTTCAAATTTCACTCTTCAGCCATATCCCTAAGGGCTGATGATCTGATTCTACTCTTATCTCTACACTCATTTTCCTTATATTTTCCCAGCTTCAATTTTTGTGATTACACAATCAATTACTATTACAAAATCACTTCTTGCATGAGTGAATTGCACTTCTACATCTCCTGTTTCGTTACCTTCAAGTACATACCAACTCCTTTCTCCCACCAACTGAAATAGTTCTTTTCCCTCTTTGCTAAGCAACTGATCTTTTGCATTTCTCACGTTATGTTTCCCGTCCATGTATAAACTCCCTACTTCTCCTATTCTTGCATTCCAATCTCCCACCATTATCAGTATATCCTCCTCTTCTTCTTTTATATACTTCTCTATTCCCTTGCTTATATTTTCCATTCCTTTGCCGTTATAAAAGGTTCACAATCCTATACCAATTCCTTTTATCTTTACTTTTCTCTCCTGTACCCCCTCACTCCTAGCTATTTCCTTTTCTTCTTGCATCCCTTCCACTCCTGTGATTATTCCCCTACTCGAACTTTCCTTTTTTCTTCTTGGTATCTTGTTAAGCCTTCGGCAATATACTTTTTACTCTTTCTCAATCCGATTCTACTACATACGTTTTCGTTAGAACTACCACCTCACAATTTTGTGTATGTTTCCAGAATTTGCTGTTCTTTTTTTTAATTCCTGCAACGTTCCAAAACATTATCTCAGCTTCCTCCTATTTTTCTTAGACTACTCTCCTGTTCTTTCCTCTACTTTCATTCTCATTTCCACCACTTTATCCTTTTCTAACTCTATTCTTATCCTTGTTTCCCCTCTTCCGTACTTTGAAAAATGCGTGCCTTCATTCTCCAGTTCTTCTTTTTCTTCATTCCACCTGCACCATTCCCCTTTTATGTAGATTTTTTGGTATCCAACCAAACTACCTTCCCATTATTTAATTCCAGGTCTTCTTCAGACACTTGAGCGCTATTTCTCTTTCTTTTTCCTTCACCATTCTCAACACTAACTCCCTATTTTGCGTTTTTATCTCCTTGTTTTCCACCCCCTCATCTTTCCCTACCCTAAATTCGCTTCCCCATTTCACTCTTTTCGCTAATTCCTTTAACTTGCTTTCAAGGTATTATATTTTTTCTCCGTTTGACCCTTTCTCTCTCTTCATCTCTCCCACCTCCATTTTTAACTTTTCAGTTCTTTTACCTAATTATTCTTATCTATTTATCCCACTTTTAGTCCCTTTTCTTCAACTCTTCCCTCATCGCTCCCAAACCCTGATTTGTGCCTTTTATCTGTTTTTCCATTTCCTTCGTTCTCTTCTGTCCTTCTTTTATCTCCCTTAATTCCTCCTTTACCGCTCTCATTTCCTTCATCATCGTTTCTATCCCCGGCACCTCTGGTTTTCCTACCGATTTCTATCCTCCTTCCCCCCTCTACTTGCCCTTTCTTCCTTGACTGATTCCCTAAATCATTTCTTTCCCCTTATTTACCGGTGACATCATCTTGTTGTCCCTTTTTGTACTTTTTGGGCTCAAGAATTTGTAAATACTCTCGCTCAAGACCTTTTTCCTTTTATTTTTGTGCAGTCCCGCTATCGTCAGCCACTCTTTTAATAATAGAATAGTAATATTTCAGCATTTCGCTCATGGAATAGTAAAAAAATCACACATTTATTTTACTAAAGTCAATTTGTAAAAATATTCATTAATTAGTGATTTCCGTTACTAATCAATTATTGAACTTTTTTTTTGGATTGTTTTACAAAAAATTTGGCGGACGTGCCATTTTTCAGGTGTTAGCTATTGTGTTTTATCGAATTTCCTGGTTCTTCTGTTTAACGTGCATAAAGTAAAGTAAAGTTAATTAAGTGTGTAAATAATTCTGGTTTTTCCATTTTGAAGTAGTCGCTCTTAAATACATTATGTTGGTGAAGGTGACGTAACCTATTTACAAGGTCCACAATCTTGACTTCTCATTGTTTCAATGAAGCTGAGAATGTTACACAATCGCTTTCTTTTATTTAACTTTCCTATTTGTCACGCTTACATAATCATAGAGTTCTAAGCGTTTAGATAAACAATGAATGAAATTTTGTGCAAAATTAAATTTCCAGGCTCTAATTGCTCGCGGCAACCTAAAAATACATTTCATGCAAGAATATCTCCAACTTTCTAATTTTTGGGGTGAGAAAACACCCCTATCAGGATTTCCGTACATGCAGCAGCAGAGTTGACTACAAAATCGACAAAGCTAATATATATACAATTAAATGACAACTCTAACTGTTAGCAGTTAAGCCCCGATGATATTTTTTGACAGCAAGAAGTCTCAATCAAACACTTAACACCCACCCCTAAATAAGTTTGAAAATATTTTAAAAAACGACTAGGTAAGCGGGAAGTCAATAAATTTACGGTTTCCTTATAGCTTAGCAAATTCATGAAAATAATTTCCCAAAGAATGATGGTGATGAGAAACCCCGCTGTAACACCTTATACCCGCTCCTAGTGATGAACGTTTTATTTCAGAATTTGAAAACTCGTCAAAAACACCCAGAATTTAATACTTTCATAGTGATTTTATATTTTGGAAAATTCTTATTATTGCTCCCCCAAAGAATAGTGGTAGCAAGAAACTTCGCTCAAGCCCTTACAATATACTTCTAATTAAAGAGTTAAAAAAAATTTTGAACGAGTAAGTAGGACGAAAGCTGATAATCTCACAGTTATTTTATAACTTAGAATTTTTGTGAATTATTTAGGGTAGAAAATAATCGCAAACTTATAACTTCCTGCTTATTCGGTCATTTTTTTATTTTTTGAATCTTATTAATTAAGGGTGGATTGTAGGGGTTCGAGCGGGGATTCTCACCATCCCCATTCTTTGGAGGAGCAGCAAGGAAAGTTTTTCAAGATATAAGATTACAAAGAACGTATTCACTTCCGGAGTTTTTGTCGATTTTCCGAATTTTGAAACATCGTTTATCACGGGTCCGGGTCAAGTGACATGCGGCAAGTCACGCTTCACCATGTCACATTGCAGAAAGTGATATTTGCGGCATGTCACATTGTGGCGTCTTTCATTTGGGAAAAATTTGAATTCCACATCAAACTCGAATAAATGCGGCAAGTCATATTGCGGCGTGTCACACTTTGAAATATGCCACATTCGCGGTATATTCGACTTTCCGAATTTTGAAAAATAGTTTATCACTCGGGGTGAGCTTTTGGTGTTCGAGCTGGCTTTTCTACTATTAGCACTCTTCGGGTGAGCAATAACGAAAATTTTCCGAGATATAACATTATCAAGAAAGTATTCACTTCTGGGTGTTTTTGCCCATTTTCCGAATTTAAAAACAGCTTTCATCTCGAGAGGTGGGTTTGAGGGGTCACAGCGAAGTTTCTCACCACCGTCATTCTTTGGAGGATTATTTCTATGGATTTTCTAGACAATTAGAAAACCGTACAATTATTCACTTCCTGCTTACTTGATCGCTTTTTCTATTTTTTAAAGCTTATTAATTAGGGGTGGCTTTGAGTGTTGCCTGCGGTTTCTCCATATAAAAACCGGCTTTCTCTAAAACGCGAAAGATTATGTAAATTATGATATCGATTTCATCGAAATTAGTATAAATACATTTTTTTCCTCGAAACTGACGTATGAAAAATAAAATTTTAGTAGGATAAGCTCAATGCCAACAAACCATGAGATAACGACTGTAGTATATATGCTCCAATGAAGCACCAGAATATTCATTTGTTACACTGTGAACCAAATTCCGCAATAATACTGAAATAAGACTTTTCTCTACTTAGTGAAAATGAAGATAGTTTATAACATGATTTTCACCTTGGCGGTCATCCTCAATTATATTGGTAAATATAATAATAAAATCTATTTATAATTTCAATTTCATTTTTTACTTTTCCGCAAATGAGGATTTGTCCGATATAATCCGCAATGTATCACATTTATTAGTTTTTTCGAACAATGTGTGTGTTACAAAAAATGGAATTTGAAAGGTTTACCTAGTGGTATGGAATTTATACGAATATCAAAACCATAAGAAATATGAAATATTAAATCTGTACGTATCACAATTCAGACATACGTAAGACAATCTGACATAGATAATTTTTTTTAACACGACATTATAAAAACTTACTATTTTCTGAAATTAATGAAAAACTGAATAAATGTTAAGTGTTTTTTTTTGTTTGAGGCATTTTGGAATGGTTTAAACAATATTTATTTGTTTGAATCTGTTTTCTCAAAAAAATCTTGAATGTTCCGTGCGGCTTGCTGTTTGATTCAGACGATGCACTCAAAGATAAACAGTGAAAATTTCAAATTATATCTAGTTTTATTTATAGTGAACTTAAAAAGATCTGAAGAAGCGTGGGCTAGAAATATTTAGAAAATGTGCTCTCCAAGTCTGAATGAGTAGAAATTTGAGAAAATTAATCAGTAGCTTTGTATTTTACTAACTCATCAGTAACTTTTACCCTTTCTACTAGAGGAATAAGTAAGGATTCTGTTACTGAAGAAGTTAGTAAGAGTAATCTACTAATTTGATTAGTATTATGCAGTTACTAATTTTATTAAAAACCTTGTGTGGATTATGATTACTAATTTGCATCATATCAAATTCAGTTTCATGTAGGTGAAATTTTTCTTCCTAATTTATTATTTTTTTGAACGTGCGATAAAAGGAATCAATGAGAATTTCTAACTCAACCAAATTTGCAATCGTTTGAAAATGTATCTTGTGCAGCTTGTCCACGCGCAACGCGTGCAATGACCGACGCTTCCAAATTTATTTAGTATTCAGTGTTGCATAGTAGATTACTAATTCATTTGGTTGATTTTTTCTACCAATCGAATTAGTAAATATCTACATATTGTCTACAGTAAACAATTTTGAACTATTTGAATTGGTCGAAAACTGCCACCAGTTTTCTACTAATTCAGATATAGACAGTATAGAATTAAAACGCATATTATGTATAGTATGTGAAATTCAAATACTTCATCTTATTTTAACAAGTCGAACATATTTAATCCTGCTTCTTTTCTGTTTTTGAAACTGTTGTTAAAATATCGTTAGTAAAATGCATTACGATTTTAGGAAATAAATAGAAAATAGCTTGACAATAGCTAAATTGAAATAGCATTATTAAAAAATTGATAATTCATTTACAGAAGTGAATTCATTAGTTTTAATAATTACACGATAAGGGTGATTGCCGAAGTGTTATTCAAGTCCCAGCTGTTTTCCACATTTCCTTTGACTTATAGTTTTTTTTTTTTCTGAATACCGATATAAAGTACTAAAATCAGAGCCCAATTTAGTGAAGTTTCCAAATTCTAGACCACTCCGTTCAGAAATAATATATGAAAATCAGCCCGAGAAGAGTTCGACAAGCGACCTCAAGTAATGGTTTAACAGGCGTAGGCTTTAATTTAAAAAAATGGTCATTTGTCTTATTTACCTTGTTATTAAACCACTGATATCAAAAAAGGAAAAATGATGCATAGCCAATTTTATTTCTTATCTCAATTCCACATGCCAAGTTCTTTAATTTAAGCCATCCCCAGAGAAAATCGGATTAAAAGGAAAGCTTCCAGAATAAGGTTCTAAATAACCAAACGGGACGGATAGACGCGTACGCGAGGTTATAAAGGTTTCTTACGGAACCCTAAAAAAGTACCCAAAACGTCTAGCGACCACCTGTCCCAAACTACGAATTCAAAATGCAATTGAGAAAGATAATAATAATCGAGAAGAGAGCTCAATACTTTAACGTTAACGATTTCAAATGCTAAGGCCAAAATCAAATGGGCCATCCCCCATGAAATATTAAAAACGTTTAATACTAAATCATGAATGAACATATTTGGATGAATGCTCATCGAATGTAGGAAATAGAATACGTCTCTACTTTGCAAAAGGAAGCTGGTCTGCGATTGATGTAAGATACGAATGGAATATAAGTCGCGCGCTGGCGGTTTTTTTTTGAGGAATGGTGGAAAATCTTTCGAAAACTCTCGGGAGTGTCCGCATTCTCAAACAAGTAGGATTTTCACCCACTAAAAACCACTACCCCTACTGTCTTTGTACAGAGCTTTCCGGAAATCGCTTTCGCATTATTTCAGGGTTTTACCGTTTTGTCTGTTCCCTGTAGGGGATTTGCTTACGTATTCGTCTGACCTTATAATGGCGTGACACTGCCTTCACGTAGGCCGCTACTCATCTCGCGACTTTTCTTAGCTTCCTTATCGAGACTGCTTCCCTAAAGTATCCGGAAGGTAATCGGTCCGGGTTTTATCCTTCTTTGCGGCGCAGAGGTAGCACTGTGGCATGCTGTTCTGCTCCACAACCGTATGGCCCACTTTGCGTACCTCCAGAAGCTCTTGGTCCTCTCGGAACCCTGCACTTTGCTGGCAGGTGTCCGTACCCATACGGCAGCACCTTCCGCCATCTTTTTTACTTTGCAGGACACCCACGCAATCTTAAGGTGTCCTGTCCGGAGTAGCCTCGCGGACAAGTCCTCACTCAACTCCACGTCAGGCTTCAGGCTTCCCCTGAAAGCTTTCTTCGTCATGCTGACGAATATCTCCTGGCATGCTCTGCCCGAAGTGTCTTCTCACGGTGTCCTTCACCTCTTTATCCCTTAACGTCTGTCAAGTTAGAGGATCTCCACCTCGATGCGGGGAACAAGCTTAAGCACGTTTTTCCCCACTCAGCTGCTTCCCTGATGACAGAGGCCAGTTTGGTCCTGACCTCTGCTTCATTGCTCACCTCAATGAGGACATCGCCATTCATCGTCCGCCTAACCCCTTTAATTTTAACACTAATTGTGTCCGGCTTTAGCTTATTTTCGAGGTTTCTTTGGACCTCTGCGTAGTTCTATCCCTCAGCCGGTTTTATGAAAACCGCTTCGGAACGCGCTTGTCTCGTATTCTTTCTTTTTCAGTCTGATTGTAGGTTTCTTCTCCCTGACGCCGCTCCTCTCAATTGATGGCTCTGCTCCATCGGCTCGTCTCCTGAGCCTCCCTGGCATCGGTTCGGGCGCGGTTACTTCAGTAGGGCTCTTTGTAGGCTCTCTCGTCCGCTTTCCGTAAACGGTTGCGGGAGTTTCCTTGGCTTGTTGCTCCGTCTGAATCTCGTGCAGGCCGCGTCCTTCAAACCTGCTATCAACTGAACTTCCTTGACCTTCTTGCCGAGGTTTTCAGCGGGACGATACTCGAAGATATCGATCCAGCTTTCTGTCTACCTTTTGCTGTCCTGTATTTTACCAATCAGATTTAACGCTTCGTCTAGCCCATTCTTGATTGGCGGATACATGCTTTTCTTTGTCCCACAAAAACCATCCACTTTGTTGAGTATGCCCTCCAGGTTTCCGATGAACTTGGTCGTCTTTTCCCGCCTAGGAAAATGTACGGTCCGCCCTCGCAATACGCTAGGAAGAGACCTGATATCCTAGAGACACCGTACGCAACACCACTCCTTGGTGCCACGCATCCTGCAGCACGGTTGTTCATTCACGCCTAGAATTGGGAGTTTTCCCTTTGGAATCATCCCTGGACCATAGTCCGAGACGACTTACCATATTATTTTTATAACCGTATTAAGCAAAAACCCTCGATTCAGGGCCCATATATTCGCAACCGCAATAAACTGGAAAATAGTTAGTCATTTTTTAATTAAAAAAATAGAAACTTTTGTATCTAAAAGCCGTTTCAGGGACACTTTAGAGCATTATTTCTTTAAATTTTATCAAAAAATTACGAGAACTGTAGTGATGAGCGCGAGTTGAAGACAAAAATCAAACTAAAAATCGATTGAAAAAAAAACACGCTGTTTGCCATTTTCTCAAGAACTATTAAAAATACTGCCTTTTTAAAGAAGAAAATCAAGATACGGCATTTTATTTTACATGAGAATCAATATTTCAGAAACAAAAATTTCAACTTTGAATTTTTAATGGCCAAGTATCTCTTCACCGCGTCAAAGACTCTGTGTTCTGCTTTGCATCAGGAATCTCAGTACCGTCCAATATAATTGCCTTTAGAGTGTGTGGTGAAAATGTTATTATTATAATCCTTATTGTATCTTTTTCATCAATTTAATAAGGAACAATCTTTTAAAACGTCCTAAATTCTTGAAAATTCTTTAAAATCTTTGAAAATGCCTTGAATCATTTACAAATCCCTTCAAATCCTTGAAATTTCACAATTCTTGTGAATAAATTCGTGGAAATCCACTAAAATATTGTAAGATCCCTTGAGATCCTATAAAATTACATAAAATCTAATGATTTTCCTTAGTGTCTTATAAATTTCCTTGGAATTCGTTGAAATTCCTCAAAAATCCTTTGTACTTAGAAGCATTAAGGGACTTGAATGAGTTGAAGAACTTGAAGGTATTTCGAAAAATTTGAAAAAGGTTTAACAATTTTAGGGTATTATAAAAGATTCCAAGGAACTTTCGAAAGCTTCAACAAATTTCAAAGAATTTTAAGAAATTTCGAAGGATCAGAAACATTTTAGGGTATTTTGAAAGATTTCAAGGAATTTCCAGGATTTTTAATGATGTTGAGGGAATTAAAACATTTGCATGCGATTTAAAAGAATTTCCTAGAATTTCGGAAGATTTGGAAGATTTTAATAGGACCTATAAGGTTTTAGAATATTTTTAAAGATTTCAAGGGATTTTCAAGGGATTTCAATGGATCCTTTAAGATTTGCGAGGATTTCAATTATTTTGAGGGATCCAGGCCTTCAGGAAATATCATCAGATTTCAAGAGATTTTAGAAGAGTTTCTTTCGGAATTTTTTTAAACATCCTAAAATCTTATAAATCCTCTCAAGTCTTCCGTCACTCAAGAAAATTCTTCATACCTGCAAGGAATTTTTGAGATTCTGTGAAATCCTCTGGAATATTTGAAAATCCCTTAAAATCTTCAAAATCCTACGAAATTCTTATAACAATTGAAACAATTTTTTCTTAAAACAATCTTGAATCACTTCAATCATAAATGTCATCAATCAATCATGAATAAAATCAATCATGAATCAAGAACAAATTTTAAAACAATTCCTGTAAAATTATTTGCAGTTTATAAAAATATCATGAAATGTTTGGCAGTTTTGCATATTTTTTGAAAATTCAAATAATTTCAAAATCATTTGAAATCTCACCAAAATCCTTTAAAATCTTCGACGTTTTCTGAAGTCCCTTGGAATCAGTGAAAATACCCTAAAACCTTTCAAATCTGACGAAATCCTTCAAAATCCTTATATGCTTCAAGTGATTCATTTCAATCCAACAATGTTTTTCTGAGTCTCTTAAAAGTCCTTGAAATCTTCAAAAAAATATTAAGTCTCTCAATTATTTTATGTTAAATACCTTAAACTGACTTCGTACTTTTAAAATCTTTCAAAATTTCGTAAATCGTTTGAAAGCTTTGAACACTCCTTAAAATAAGGAAGAACCTTGAACATCATATTTACTCCCTTGAAAGGTGTTGAAGTCCTTTGAAACACTCTTAAGCCCCTTAATTTCTGTTTAACATCTTTCAAATCTCTCGAAATCTTCTAAATCTCTTCAAGTCTTCTGAACTTTTTCAAAAAAATTGCGTAGAACTGCTTTCATAGGTTCGGTCTGCCAGATTTTTACCGGGCTTCTGATCACTTCTGATTTTGAGTTTGAATTTCAGAAATTTCTAAATACTTAAAACGCTTCAGGAGTTCAGAGAAAGTGACCTAGAGACCTGAAAGTCTTCTAATCCAAACCCCTTATTTCCCTTATTTCCTACGATATATGTATTAAATGTATTAGTTTCAAATATTTTGCAACGTCACATTATGTAAGATAAGCACCTACTTCAATATTTTGTATGCCTCTATTTAATAGTTCTTATTGAAATATATCTCAAGTGGTAAAATTCATCCATTTCAATTTCATTTTACAGAATTAAGTTCACAGTCCGACCAACCTGGTAGCTCACATATTCCTGGCGGAACTTCTTCTTCTGGCGGATCTCTTGCCAGGTCTCGCCCTTCTATTGATAGAGAAGAAGCAATTCCTAGTAGTCTACGGAAGCGATTAAGATGGTCGACATTCTTTTTCCCTGCCAATCGTCAGGTCCTAGAGTATATAGATACACCTGGAGAGCGGCCAGGCTTTTACCCCATACCATCAATGATCCAATTTCATGTACAATGTAACAAGTCTGGTGACATCTTTGGATTTGTAGATCGTCCTAGTAATATACTTAAAAGAATATATGCTGCACCTAATCAACAGGCGGCAATAAACATCCGAAGCCCATTTCCAGTAAGGATACTAAGCGAATCAGAAAAACGGTTTCTGTCAAGAAATCCACGTGGACGTCGTTATCCGCCGTAGTAATCTGGTGTACAGTGTACAGTCTTCTATGTAATCACGAGTAATCTCGTGCAATCTCAAAAAACTCATTTTTCGGGAGCAAAAGTTATATCCTTGATGTTTAACTTGAATATTTTAATATTTTGAACATATTATATTTAATATAAAAATACATTATTTTGCATATACATACATAATATTTTATAACGCATATAGGGTTGAAGAACCAGTTGTCAAAAAAATAGTGAACATCAAAGTTCGTTATCCTCTTTCTTATAAACGAAAACTTCTATAACTTCAGAACTCGTTTGTCTGAATAGAAAAAAAACACAATTTCTCGTATCGCATCTCCCAATCGCTTAAGTGCTATAGACCCATTTGTCGAGGGTATGGTGCAACACGACAACTTGAAATGTTGTTCTAGTTTTCTCTACTTAAATTAAGCAATGATTATATTAATGCTCTAATTCACAAGTCGAGTTCATGAGAAAGAGAGCTTTAACAATAGTTCAAAAAGGATGATGCAAACTAGGATCGTCGATAAATCAATGCGTAACTCGCGCGCTCAGCAGATTCAAGGCATGAGAATGTCGCTTCCGCCCTTGCACTGCAGGGATCGGAAGTTTTCCGTAATATCTTGTGATAAGCGATTTTCTCGCACGACTTTCTTCCACGCTGGAAATGGAATCTTATAGAGAAATCGGGGTCTCTCGTGACCATATCTTGAAGGCGAGAATGCAGAGATGCAATCTCCACGATTGGTTCATCTTTAGTTAACCCGATCCCGTAAAAGAAGGGGAGATATGGTCTTGGTTCTAGTGGGAAAAGCGCGACGAAGGGGAAACAATTTTCTTAAACGAATATATGCGGCATTGACCTTTCTTATCATGTGCTCTTCAAAGCTACGATTCGACTGCCAGCAAGGCCGGCAGAGTTACCTCTGAACAATCTAAAGACTAACCTATCTCATTCGATAAGTGAAGAAGAGTTATCGCAGCCGAAAAGCCCTTCCTGAACCCCGATCAACTGGGGGGTAATGCTTCATTTTTGTTAACGTAGGGTGTAAACAGCTGCAGACAAATCTTTTCTAGCACTTTCGACAGGTAAGGCAGAATAGTTATAAGATGCAAATCATCAAACGATATCGGGCTATCGCATTTGGGAAGAGCACGAACAAAACTTGACATCTATGCCGAGAAGAACATTCCCTCTCCATTATCAAGGCATTCATAATGTATAATAACGCAGGAAGGTACGAGAGCACGCAGAGATAAGCTCAGGAACTATTTATACCATCCGATTCCGTAGCTGATGGAGTGAACGATCTTACAGCGCGATACAGATGACTAAGATCAATTTCCTTGAACGTGAGAGTATTTTTTTAGTCATGTTCAATGTCACAAATAGCCAATTAAAGGTGGCGGAGTAGTTTTTCTGATGCTACTGCTAGCGGTATGGTATCTAATTATAATGCAAGTGAGATCCGTAGGCAGATCTTTCCAAGAGAACTGTCTTTGACCTGACCAAAAACCAGCTAGGTTCACCTTCTCCCACATGTGTTTGGAAGAGGGTCAGTCCGAGAGACTAGCCAAGCATCCGCTTTTTTCGCGCCGCAGGGAGCAAGTTGCGAAGTTACGAAGGAGCACATATTTGTTTCTATCTAATATAATTTCAGAAGTGTGTCACCTAGAGTGAGCTCTATTCCAAGCCCTAAACATTTCCTTCACGATTTGGAGAACCAAGGCTGTCTGAATGCATCTATTCTGAAGCGACATAGTAGACAAAACTGATTGATAATGTTCGAAAATATTCAAGAAAAGCGATTTATTTTGTCATTCAAAGAGGAAAGGTTCAATATGCTAGCGAAATCCACCCGACTTGCCGCTTAATCAAAGGCTGGTTAATCCACACGTTTAGAGTCCCTTTTATTTTGATATACACTTGATCTTGCAGATAGATCAAAGTTTATGCCGCAGGAAATCAAGTTATGGTCAAATTCTCTTGATAAATTCGGCATTGCTGAATCGAAAATTCTTTGATAATCTTCCTAAGCGATGAAGATCGTCAAATGTAAAGTAGCCTAGTCCAGCATGTACGGGAGGTGCCATCGCATTGATATCAAAATCACTTGAACAAATCTGTGAATTTTTACGCTTCACACACATATTTTGTAAAATTTATATCTCTATTTTTCAGGTAAAAACCAGCTTTCGCAACAACGTGTGATTATATGAATTGTGATATAAATTTTAACATAGCTAGTAATAAATCTTTTTCCTTGAAACTGACTCATGAGAAATAAATATCTCAGAATGACAAGTTTTATGCCTATAATCCATAAAATTATGACTATAATTTGTCGTTTATTATCAAGAAGTGTCTTATTTGAGGAGTTATTCGGAGAAAACAAATCGTGACTGTTAAAGCAATTTAGAAACTCCTCTGAACAGAAATATTATTACTGCGCCATTTACCCAGAAGATACTCCATTTGCGTGACTCACAGAAAAAATAACATTTATCGATGAATAATTATTGTTCGAACAGTTTGAAATTAGTTGAAAAATACTTGAAAACCTGTTACTTATCGCGTAATAATCATTCATGTCAAAAAAGATTTAAGCAAGCCCGTTTTTAGCATGAATTTTACATGAAACACTCATTTTGCATTTTTGAGGGCATTTTTCCGGGCAGAATATGAAGATGAATGGAGGGGGGGTCAAAAATAAAAGTTATGGGGTGAAAATTATTCCATGATAATTTCTCCAGAAGTGACTGAAACCTAATTCATGAATATGAAGTGATTCGTCGCATCGCCCCGAAATTCGGAATGAGTAGTCAAATATTTTTCATAAGTTTGGCTAGTCGTCCCGAAATTTCACGACGGTTACACGCGCTCTTATAAAAAATTAATAACAAGTAGTTTTTCTTGAATTTTGCTGAAAACCGAGCTTTGGAGAAATTTCTTTTTCCGTGACCCTCAAAAATTGGAGGGAAGAATCGTTGCTCTGTGGGAAAAAAAAGTTTTTTTTTCGAAAATACTATGACCAATAATCTGACGAAATTAATAGTGACGGAAAAAAACACTGAATGACCTTTAAAATTAATCTCGTCTTTTTGTTCTGTAGCGAAAATTTTGTCATACTTCATAATACTCAAAATAAATAACTTCCATTAAACCAATTTTCCTTGCGAATTTTTTTCCAAATTTCAATTTTTGAGCTGGAAATTTTCGTATTAGATAATTAATTCAACATAAAATATCTTACAATCCACATAATAAGATGTATTTGTTCTTCTTCTTTTACGTTCAAAACAGGTGAAGCTGATTAAACGGAGATTGCGTAATTGAAAACAGTTTTGTTTATCAAGACAACTGCTGCATTTCTCCATATTACACAATATGAATATTTAGATATCATTTATACGTGGAACAAAGATTTTGGGTCAATAAAGTGTAATTTCCCAGACAGAACAATTATTCGTACATAATTTTTAGAGTTTCATATCTCCGGGCAGAAACCCTTACGGTTTCGTTTGGGTATCCGTTCGTCGCATGAAAGAAGGAAAGTAAGGGAAAGTGAGGGGATGTGAGGGTAAGCGATGGGAAGTGAGGCATAATAAGGGGAAAGTGAGTGGTTGTGAGGGGAAGTAGGAGGAAATTACGGGAAGTAAGGTAATTGAGGTGAAAAAAGGGGGTGAAGGAAAGGGAGGGGAGAGTAATAGAATGTGGGCTAGAGGGAACGAGAGAATGGAGGGGAATCCAAGAGGGGGGAATTCGGGAAAGTGTGGTGGGGGGAGGGGTATGTAGATTTGACGGACTTCATCAACGATTTGATAGGCTACGAAACACTTTTTTGTAGGCACCTGACGCCTACTTTCACTAATTTTTTCCATTATCTATAATTTTTCCGTCTGGGTTATTTATTTCCTTATGTAGGTATTATTTTTTCCATAACTGTGAAATTGACATTGAGGAATGATAGATTGTGTGAAACTCACATTCAAATTTATTGAAGAATGGTACAATTAAATGAATAATAATAAGCATATTGCTACACCTTATTTATTTGATAAGAAAATATAAAATGCAAGAAAGACATAGGACTTCATTTCTCAGAGATATATATTATTAATATTAATTTACCTGGAAAAACTCAAATTATTTTATGAGTAAAGAGCACACAGAATTAAATTATATACAATTTCAGGTTAGCACGGTAATGTTTTATTTATTTTTTTTTTTCTGTAGTAAATTTTCTTAGCCTCCTCTACGCAATTTCGAAACCAGCCTCAGCGACAATTCCCAATAATGAAATCCCTTCAAATCCCTTGAAATATTTGAAACCGTATCTCATCTCTTCGTGAATTCCAGTGATTCCGTTTAAATTCTGTGAAATCTTACGAAATATTGTGAAATCCTTTAAATGCCATCAAAATCTGTTGAAATGCTGTAAAAACTCTTGAAATATTCGATATTCCCAAAAATCCTATAGAATCCTCTTACACCCGCGGGATTATTTTGACATCCCTTAAAATTTCATGAAATCTTTGAAATCTCATAAAATTCTTTTAAATAATTTGAAGTATTCGAAATCCCACGTTATCTTTGAAATTCTATGAAATCTTTGAGAATCCGAGTGCTCAAGAAATCGAAAGGAATATCAAGAAAAATATTCATTGAAATGCGTCAGACCTCCACTCGAACTCCAATATAAGGACAGTTTCGGGAGTTGCTACGCACTGACCTTGCCCCTAAACCAGTTCTCTCGGAACGCAAACAGTCAGGGCCGTGTGAACTCGCTAAACACTGAAAACGAACTGGCACATGTGCCGAAAGCTGATGGAATTATTCACCGCGGTACTTCCCCCTTTTATCGCTCCGCTACTGGTGGCGCCGCACTGCTTACACTCCCTGCTGCTCCCTGCCCGCTGAGAAACTGCGGGGGCCAGCAGTTCTAGGAAGGCTTAAACTGGATGGGACTATATCAAAGTTCGAGTGTATATGACTATTGTGTTGACATGTTTCAGAAAAGTTATATCCACACAGAAACTCAAGCCAACGAAAAATTATGGTTCGAATTGAAAAAATTTGTTTGAATACGCTTTATTTGATTCAAACAAAACTCATATTTGAATTAGACAAATTCTGTTCGATTTAGGCAAGTTTTATCTGTGTCACACCAAATTTCTTTAAATCAAATAAATAATTTGAATCGAACGAACAATTTTCTGAATGTATTTTCTTTTAACATCCCAATCAAAAAATTCCGTACATTTGTTTAGGAAATTTCCCATGATTAATTCAGCCGCCGAACGAAGCGAAACGACCGAGCGCGCAAACAGAATCACACGTGCACCGGCCGTCCTAGCGAGTACCGCGCAAGATCACGCGACGTATCTCCCAGACTAAGGGTCCTACAGCGAAAATAAAAATATTTTTGAATTCCCCATAAATTGAATGAATAACTGAAAACTCATTTAGAAATTCCAACTTAAGCTAAAATATTTGAATCGAGATAGACTAAAAGCAGAGAAATGGACAGGAACTTTATATAGGATGTCCAATTTGCACAAGTCCAAACTCGAATTCAAGCATGAATGAAACTCAGATCAGGAAAAGTCAAAAATAGAATGACAAACTCAACCAACATGGTAAACGACCATGATAGCCCAGATTTGGAGGGTGCAGCAGCACCTTCAATCCCAATATTAACACTAATAATGTGACAATGGAAACCAATAATTAGAAATTTGGTCTCAACGACACCTTAAAAAACAGGAACTATACCTAAAATCATGGATAGGTCACTGGGTCGCGGTAGAGGCTTCGCAAAAAAAATTCACGGAAACACCAAATAATAACTATAGAGTATAGGGACAACAAAACACGACAAACTAAAATCGGAGAAAACTAGTCACCACCACATGACCTTACTCAACCTAGAAAGAAACATATGAACCAAGGCTTTGATTCTATTAATAAGACGCTCTTTTGGGATAATGCAGAATTATCCAGTTTAGGCGCGCCAATTCCGTTGAATAATATTATATCAAACATGAATAAAAAAAACTCAGAAAGTATAAATAGATCAGAATACCTAACAGAAATAAACAACGAAACATTCAACCATGACTCCTTTTTAGACAATCAACCATAACAGGTGAAAACACCATATTAAGAGCTGCAAAACTGTCCCTATCTACTATCTAGCGAAACCACTGCCAAGGGAATGGGCTTGAAAAAATTGGATTGTAGATTGGGTGAAGAAACAACAAAGTTGTTTCGATATCGAATCCGACCAAACAAGAAGACCCAAAGGTGCTCCTTGAAGGATAGGACAGTTTGTTGCTGACAGGCCCATGAAATGAACCTGAATCCGATGAACTTTTAGGAAGCATAGAATACAGTGAATTTATAAAGAAACAAAGAAAAAGCTTTTCGAAGAATGGGAAGAAAGGGCAAGCATCTTAATTAAGCCTTAGCTTAGACGGATCGGCCCATAGCTCTTTCCAATCTAGAAGAAAATGAACCGAACCTAATAATAGATAAAATAAGAGCGAATTGAGTAATAGATATTCGGTACAATGCGATTTAAGGAAAAATTCACAAAAGCCTCGTTGATTTTCTCATAATAATATTGAAACTAGGAACAGAAAAAGGCAAAGCAATTTAAAAGTACAAGATACTGACGACAGTGAACCATTAGAGGACAGAAACGCTTCAAGCCAGAACAGATCACTTGAACTCTCGACAACAAGGAATAGATCAAACAAGCGTTCACGAATGTACGTAAACAATAAAGATACAGTTTTCGATTCCGAAATTATTTTATATAATGAAATAATTCCAGCAACCTATGTTCCGTTCGAAATGATTAGAACCACCTTTCAAATAATGATTAATTGGCCCATTAAATTCGGAAATAACAAAGAAGACAGTCCTGCACATTTTCTATAAGAACTCAAAAGATTTAAACGTGGATATAAAATAAACGATAGCGATAATTCGGAAAACCTAGATGCGTTAATAATCGAGGATGCATAATATTGGTGTTCCATGAATAAATCTTTTTGAACATCATTATCAGACTTTTACGAGGATTTTGAAAATGCCTATATTGTTGAACGATATTCAGAAGAAATTGAATTCTGCAACCAAAGACGGGCTAAAGACATACACTCTTACTTGACGGAAATAAGAAAACACTTTACTAAACTTTAACCTAGGAAAAGTCTGGAATGGAAGTTGCGCAGAACGTACGAAACCCTAAGAATAGAATTTGAAATGTATATAAAACGTAACGATTTTGAGACTTTTAAGGACTTGGAAGACTTAGGAATTGAATGGAAAACTGAGCTAGCCAAATTTAAAATTCAAGGGCAAGTTTTACAAATAACCGAACCTAAAATTAAAGATAAAAATTAACAAAAGCGTAATAATAGCAAGAGGATGAAAACAATCTAGGAAATGTTAAAGATGATAAAAAGGAAAATAACAATGGTTAAAATGATAACAAAAGCAGAAATCGAAACCAAAATTATTAGAGAAGAAAACAATTCAAAAATCGATACCCATTCTTACCTTTCGGATTTCCTTTTCTACCTTTTCCAAATCAATACCAACCAAACCAAAGGTCTGACTTCAGACCTAGATTCCTCCTGGGTTTCCAACCCAGATTCCAGCCGAATTTTCAACATAGATTCACAAACAAAAGACCAAGATATTGACTCAACCTTTACAACCAAATGTTACCAATGTTCAAAGGAATGGCATTAAGTTTAAACCAAAGTCAAAATAACCCGATGATCGAATTTCCAACAGAAAAAGCGGAAAATGATGCAGGAAATAATAGCAGTCACGAAAAACAAATCTTTCAAAACCCATATTACGGGAATAAAAGCCAAAAACCAGATAAAAACACTAATCAGAACTTGCAAGATAAAACGAGTCCAAATCCGGGTAAAAAGCAAGATTCAAATTTAGAATATCTGAATTTCAATGAAAACACACATAACTCAAATTGTTATCACTGTGGATTAGCGGGTCACTTCAAAAGAGAATGCTCCTATTATGGTTACAATCAGGGAAACCGAAAGGGCGGGTATTAGGTCAAAAATATTTGAAACCTATTACCGAATTGCCGGAAATATGAAATTCATTTGTTGACGGAATAACAGAAACACGTTTTCACCTAATGACATAGTTTGAAAATAGTTTATACAGGATTCTAATAGATACAGGTGCCACACATTCTCATGTGGACAAGGAATTATTGAAAAAATCCACAACTCCAATTATTCAATTTTTAAGCCCGTTTCGCGTAAATTGATGGTCGCGAATGGAGAGACTGTCGATATAATTGAACAAGTAGTAATTCCAATTATAATCGGAAAATATACGAAATACCTGATGTTCCACTCAGTTCCAAAATTAAAATCCGTAGGTATTTATGGTACAGACGTGATAAAATCCTCATGGATGACCCTCAACTGTGATTCAGAAACTTGGTGGTTAACAGGTGATCCGCCCACCCACTATCCTATGGAAGCATACCCAAACTCACAACCCCTCCTTATACCCGACTGTAGAATCGAAACTAAGCCTGAAATTGGAGTTAAAGAAAACAAGGAAAGGAAAAATGTAAACATTAGGGATAAACCGTTAATTGAAATGGAAGACGAAAATGAAGATAAAAAACTGAAATTTGGAGTTAGCATTAATTTGAAAAGTACTAGAGAGCTCAGCAAAAACAGTCCGAAGGTTAAAGATAGTGAAATTCCCCTAGTAACTACAAATGCTCACCAATTCCCAAAAACCAAAAACATCCAAATTCTGCAAAAAATCCTACAGCGGATATCCCAAGCTTAATAAGCATCCCTACAAACAACAAATTCCAACCTCTAGAGAGTAACTTCACACAAGACACTGGCGACGATCCAAACATACAGGAACTACTCAAAATAGAAATAGACGAATACGAGACCGAACTAGACATTGACGACAAAACACTGACATATCTAGACAGGGAACTCAATAAAATTTCAGGTATAGACCCAAATCCCCGCGGGGAAGGGGGGTGTAACAAAACTATCGCGCGACAATTACAACTCTGCACGATCTTGCACGACAGGGTTCACAGGCCATGCCCGAAATGGGTTGGAGCGATTCAAGCGGTCCCGAGGCCTCAAGCGTCGGACCGCCGCTCGCCACCTTAGTGTTAGTTCACTGGACGTAGGGTACAGTGGTCATGCCCAGTTAGTGTCCGGTGCCTCTAGTTTTCGCTTCATCCGCCTTTCCCACAGAGAGGATTTCCTTCCGCTTTCTGACGGTCCTTGTTAGGGCCAACTCTACGACGGTCGCCTTCCCGGGCCCTAGCCGAGTCTCTACTTGTCACCAACCTCTCGTCACGTCCTGGTAAAATGCGCTCCGTTGTAAGTTGCAATAAATGCATTTGATTTTACATGCTCGCCTTCTCATTGTGTTCTCCCCTTTTTCTCAGCGTCCACATCCTCTTCCCTCCCCTCGATATTACCTCCGTAATGATGTCGATTTTTAACGATAAAATGAAAGCCTCAGAAGGGCAAGAAAACAGCGTTTCGGAAATTCTCTTAATAATTCGGGATGTTTGAAAGTCATTGCAAAACAGGTACGATTCGACATTCTTGCCGTTTATAGTTAAAAGTCAACTTGATAAACTCAGAAACGAAGGCGAAGAAAAAGCTTGTGATAAGTTTGTTGAGTCAGCCATGTTAGTTCACCAAAGAATGGAAGCATACCTGGCCAAATAGACTGAATCGCTTCTTGAACTGCAGGTTTTGAGAGGATTCGATTTCAAACCGGAAAAGTAATTAAAGTATCAATCAGTTAAATGAAATGTTTTGTCTTCAGTGGTCAAAAATGTTGAAATCGATGACAAGAAACATTTTGAGCAAGTTGTGAATTTAAATACTTTTTCAAACGGAAAGTCGAATGATGTACCATATACTTTCAGAAGTTTTGTAATTCCAACATTTGTGATTTCATTACCGCGAACGAAAACATTGAGTCCTATTCGGAAGTTTTGAAAATAGCGCAATATTTCTTTGCCATTCCTGGGCATAACGTCAATTGCGAACGCATTTTTTTTCTTATAAATACCCAGTGGAGTGCTGAACGTAATCGAATGTCACTTGAGATTGTTAGAAATGTTACAATTGTTTAATTTAATTTCAAAAACCTGTCATGTCTCGAATTTCGCCAATATTCAGAAAAAAAGAAAATATCAATTTGTAAAAAATAGGAAGTTCTGAGAAGTTTATATGATAATGTAAATCTTATATTACTATATTGTTTGAATAAAAATGTTGATCTCGAAATAGAAATTTATATTATAATTATTCAAAATATTGAAATATTACTTATTGTTATTTGTTTAATTACTCATGATGAGCGTAATGACATTTTTCAATTTTCAAATAACACGCCAAATTGAGCTAGGGTGGGGGGAACTTAATGGTGGGAGATGGTAAAGAGCGGGGGGTCCTTCTTCTTCTATCAAGCCATCTGGTCACCCTTGGGTCTCCATGCTCCACAAAATAATGCGAAAACGTAGAAATTGTCTACTTCAAAAAAGTTGCCTATTGCAGATGTCAGTTGGTAATAAAACGTCATAAAACTTTTCCACTATCCCCTGGTCGGGGTCACTATTTATGAAATGTTTGGATGTCATAGTAGGTATGACTCAGCGAGTTTACTATTTTTTGTTTGACAACACTTGCGTCCATAATTCGCATTAATTGTTGTGGAAGGAATGAGTTCTTGCGTGATTGAGTGGGCGGACGACGAGTGCCAACTGACTTGTAAACGAAGCGGAGCGAGTTCGTCGAGTGCACGGTCGCATAAACAGGTCCAGGATCTCTGGTGGTGGGGGCATTGGAGCAATGACTCGCGTTTTGAAGATGACTGGTGTTTCTCTAACTGACCACCACGAGTGGAGCGCGTCGATCGGAGAGTAGAGGGTTGTAGCCGGTCGCAGCTAGCCTAAAAGTGTGTTTTTTCTTATGACTGTTACGATCGCTATACACAGTGACATTGAACCCTTTATAAGAAAGTCTCATCACAAAAATACGAAAAGTTTTGTCGTTTCTGATGATTGTTTTGATAGTTGTAATTGTGCGCGAAAGCACAATGCCGAAATCGTGTTGCGTTCGAAAGTGTGATAAAGAACATGCAGCCAGCGGAGGTGGAAAGCATTCTGTGTTCATGGTTCCAAAGGATGAGGAACTGAAAAAAATGGGAGGATAATATTCCAGGAGTAAATCGCCTCCAATACTTTCAGAGTATTTGCGAAAGGCACTCCGAAAACAAGTGCATTATACATGAGTTCATTCACAACGACTCTCCTGGAGCTGTTATTCAGAGAGTAAGATATTTATATTCATAACAAATTTGTTCTTACCATTTCGTGTCGAAGTACTGTTTATTTTTTTTTTTTACATATTGAATGTAAAGAAGAAAAGTACAATTTCCCGAATCGTAATTCATTCAGGTTTCGTTGAATAACGCAAGACTATTCAAATCTGCCGTACCTACTATATTCGATCATCACGCTAAGATTATTAATGAGTGTGATGAAGGGAATAATGTAAATGTAGCAAACATCAGCAACAACGAATCTATAATTGCAGAATTCACCAATGAAACTGGTTGCATTGTTTATACAAATATTGATAACTTAGAGTATTTCGACTTAAAATTTCATGGTAATTAGACCATTTCACTTCAATGTTTAATCTACTCTACATTTACCTTTAATTTTGCTGTTTCATTCTTCTGTCGTATTCTCAGAATCTGATCCTACTCACGTAGAAACTAGAAAGGCAGCTGGAAGTATAGATTTGAAGTACGGTCATAGTCAAACTGAGGAAGTAGTAAAGGTTTCATATTTAATCTCGTCAAACGGCCAACATCTGGTTCCTGAATCTACCAGTGAGACTAGTTACATACCTCATTCAACGAGAGATAGCCGTCAGTATTGCAACTTGAAAGTACCTAGTAATTAGACTACTTACACTTTTATTCATTTCATTTCATATTTACCTTCAATTTTGCTGTCTTATTTTTAGCACCTAACATTACTTATGTTAATACAGGAAGTGAGACTTGTGGGCCAGAGAAACCTGAAAAGATGGATTCAAAGTACGGCAATATTGACACTGAAGAAGTAGCAGAGGCCTCATATTTAATTTCGACAAACGGCGAACCTCTGGTGCCTGAATCTACTAGAGAGAATGATCACATATTTCATTTAAGGAGAGATAACCTTCAGTATTTCAACTCGAAAGTACCTGGTAATCAGACTATTTTACATTTATTTTATTTATTTCATTTCATATTCGCCTCCAATTTTGTGGTCTGATTTTTAGAACCTGATATTACTTATCTCAAAACTGAAAGTGAGATTTTTGGGCCAGAGGAATATGAAAAGATAAATTCAAAGTACGGCAATATTGACACTGAAGAAGTAGCAGAGGCTTCATATTTAATTTCGTCAAACGGCGAACCTCTGGTGCCTGAATCTACAAGTGAGACTAATTACATATATCATTCAATGAGAGATAACCTTTAGTATCCAAAATCCACGAGTTGTTTGCCCACAAATCCGGTCTTTTTTGGCGAATTGCTTCACGCAAACGTCTCATAGCGCCCAAATAATACTCCTTGTTGACGGTCTGGCCTTCTGGAAGGAATTCATGATGCACAACACCTCTGTAATCCATG